>VZTI01001507.1:3992642-4054127 GCA_013397865.1 Struthidea cinerea
CGACGGAGTTCGCTGGCAACCTGTGAGTACGGCTCGTTGCCGGGGCGCGGGTCCTGCCCGCGGTGCTGCCGCGGGTGCCGGGGCCGGGCAGGGTGGAGCAGCGCGGTGCGGTTTCGTTTCGTCCCCCGCAGGTACAAGGGAGAGGGGATCCTGCCCGCCAGCCCGCGGGATGTCTGGGAGTTCATCAAGCCGGTGGCCGGCGGGCTCAGGACCAAGTGGGACCAAAACGTGAAGGATTTCGAGGTCATCGAAACCATCAGTGATGTAAGTTCCTTACACACTGTTCCGGTAAGATTAACGCAGTGTGTGTTCGGCAGCGTTGGGCCTTGTGAGACAGCCGATGTTATGTGCACGGGGGTAGAGAGTCTTAAGTTGTACTGTGTTTCTGGCCGGATCAGCTGGACAATGCGGGGATAAGAAACCTTTTTTGCTTTGGTTTTGTGTTTTTTCTTTTTCCTTTTTCATAAATGCTATGCATTCTATTAACATATTTAGGTATATAAATAATGGCTTATCTTCCTGAAAGGAAAATCATTCTTGTCTAAGTACTGTGTATTTAAAAGATACAAATGTATCACATTTATTAATGTTAAATATTTAACGTTAAAGATTCCTGCAGTACATTGTTGTTAATACTGCAAGTCAAGCTAAGCATGATTGTTTTTAGCAAGCTCAGTGTGAGGGAAGGGGAAGTTTAGACAGTATGTAGACTTAGCTAAGCAGTGAAGCACTCACGTCATCAGCCATCAGTTCAGGCCCAATCTTTCACCATGGCAGCAGTGACGCTCTGCCCTCAGCATCACACCCTGCCTTAACTGGCCTCAGCACCCAGTGCTTTGCCTGTGTCATTAAAATGGAGATGCTGCACTTTGAGCAGGCAGATGAGCAGGGCTATGTGTGAGCAGCAGCTTCTGCTGCCACGCTTGTACCGTCTAATTCCTTTTTTTTATAGCATGTCGGAAAATTACAGGGGCGTTGGATTTAGATCCCCAAATCTGAAGTGGGTGTATGTGCTCGGAGGCAGCCAGGTGCAAACACAGCCAGTCCCAGAAATGTTTCTGGAAGTTCCAGGAAGTTTATTTTTCTTGGGGGAATCCTATAGGCATTTAGTATTCACTATAGCCAACTTCAGGAATGCTGCAACCTGCCACTTGAAATTCACAGACTTGCCAGCACATACCAGTGTGGAGAAATTTCTGTTTTGGGAGCCAATCACAGAGGCAGATGGTGGTGTTAATGTTGGTGCAGTGTAACAAACTGGGTTATCAAGTTGTGTCCTGTGTATACTACACTAAGAAGTTACCTTTGCTAGTGTCCTGGGGGAGGACAAGGGTTTTCACTGTCCTATGAGCACAGATGTGCCAGATTTGCATTTCAGCATCCCTTCTGGTATCTGTCCTCTCGGAACATGGAAGCAACACCTTGTCACTCTGTTTTTTCTTGTCCTTCATTGTTCACGGTGCCTTTTGACTGGGCTGATCTACATTTCGTTCAACAAAGGATGTAGTAGAACTCCTTGAGGGAGTTTAGAAAGTGTAACTAAAAGAGTACTGGAAAGTACAGGGATTTTTCTGCTGTACTTTTGAAAACATCAACTGACATAACTCTGTCTTGTGATATTCAGACTGTCTCTGTATGCAGAACCACAACCCCTTCAGCTTGCATGAGGATTATTTCACCAAGGGAATTTGTGGACGTAGTAGTGATGAAGCAATATGAAGATGGGACTATGCTGTCTGCTGGTAAGGCACTTGTGTTCTCAACAGGTTCATGTTACGTTTGGAAATAACCAGCAGCTATTGGAAGCTATAAAACTAAAGGTACCAGAAATAAACATAAAACTAAAACTAAGTAACATGTTGTTCAGTAGTTGTTGACCTGATCTTGCTCAGAAGACAAAATAGTAGTCACCTCTCTGCGTTGTTGTTCCCAGAGTATATAAATCATCTTAATAGTCAGATGATGATGACACTGTTGGCCTATGGTTTGTTCCCTTGCTATGCTTTTGAGATTGAATAAGTGTTTAATTTACTGTCAAGTTTTGGGTTATTTTGAGTGTGTGTTTTTGTTGTTTTAAGAGTTTACAGAACTTTCTAAAAGGAGTCCCATTTAGGCTAAATCCCATTTTAGCATTTTCTGCACAGGTTTCAGTGAAGCCGTTGAATAAATGTACCACTCCTGTATATGAAAATAATTTTGTTCATGAAAAGAAATTGTGCTGATTTTTAAGGGGCTGCCACTGTATAGAAGGATGTTTATTTGTTTTCTCTCTTCTGTTGTTTAAGTGTTGCATGTCTGAGCTTTTATTGCCCCACTGTTCAAGTGTCCCATTTTCCCATCCGCTTCAGAAAAGCCTTGCCAGGAATTTGTACACTTGCTAGAGTGCAGCTTTTCAGCAGCCAGGTGATGTATCTGTGTGACATGGATTTCCTGGAAGTAACCCAAATGACCTCTCAAGAAAAGCAGTGCCCTCACACAACGTGGGCTCAGTGAAACTGTGTCAAAGTGTCGATGCTTCCTCCTTCAGAGCTCAGTAACAATTGCTTCTAAATTCAACACCTCTTTGATTTCCCCATTCTAAGGCCAGAGTGGTTCCTTTTATCGGTCTTTCCTGACCACTTGTCAGCCCTACACTGGAAAGGTTGTACTGCAGCTCTTTTTAAATACATTTTGAATAGTGAGTTTGCTTCCCATCTGGAGCTTTGAGTACCAAGGATTCTTTCCCATCTTCTGGAAGAATGACCCATTCCTTCAATACTTTTTCTTTCAGCCACCAATGTGGAACACCCGCTGTGTCCTCCTCAGCCAAATTTCGTGAGAGGTTTTAATTATCCCTGTGGCTGTTTCTGCATACCTGTTCCAGGGTAAGAAACAACCTGTTTGAATGTTATAAATTCCAAAGCCCTCCTTATCCATTGTGTGGTGTGTGTATGTGGCCACATGTGACCTGTAACCTCTTGGCAATGGCATGTTTCTGTCTTGCCAGTAATCATTATGACTGAGTGCCCTTCTTGTTCTCGTTTTTGTGCAATGAATTAGTTTCTCTTCATTTCCTAGAAGGGAGTCTTTAACATTACAGGAACAGTTAGCATGGTAAAATTCTCACTGACCTCTTGAGCAGAGATTCAGCAAAACATACAAATATGGTCTTAATTTTTGGTAAACAAATATTTGGTTGATTTGCCATGATTTATAGACAGAGTTGTGTAGCTAATTAGGGCCTAGATAAACTGTAATTTCATAGCTACATTCACTGAAATTTGTGTATTTGTTTAAAAATGAAAGCTTTTGGAAATATTTATTCTAATACAAGTAAGAGTCATTGAAAAGTTCTTAGTGCTCTTAAACCACTGGCTATAAAATCACTTTCTTTGTCTTTGCAGGGAGCCAGACAGGACTGAGCTCCTCACTTTCTTTCAGACGGATCTTGGTGGCTATCTTCCCCAGACAGTGGTGGATTCCTTTTTTCCATCCAGCATATCTGGATTTTACAGCAACCTGACCAAAGCTATGAAGGCATTAAAAGCATGACAAGATGAGTTGCTGGCATCACCAGCTGAGGGTAGGAAACAACCTGTCAGCTTGTGGGCAAAAATACAAAGTTGGCCTCAGGACTTTTCTATCAGCTAAGATACTTGAGAAAGGTGACATGAAACAATGAACTGAGTACAATAAATTTTTAAAACAGTGTTTGCTACCTGACTCCATGCAGAACAATGCATTCTCATGTAATATGAAATTCTTCACTTTAATGATTAGAAAAATACCACACCAGAGGCTGGAAGAATCCTGGTGACAGTGGTGACTGTCTGCAGGGAGAAGATGCACATACTGGATCTGTTCTTGGCCACTCTTTGTGAGTGTCCGTGAGGTGAAGCATTGCTAAAATCCACTTAGCACCACAGCCAGGTGCAGGTCAGCTCTGTTTGGTCTCTGAAGCTCCCTGTAGATTCCTGTGGATCAGTGGTTCTCCCCCAGAAGAAGATGTATCTCTCCTGCTGCCAGCACTCCTAGAGCTGCTAAGATTTTTCAGTGGGTCCAAGCCAGCAAACGGTGAAAGCCAGAACAAAGGGGATTATGTAGAGGATGTCACTGGTTTGCTCCAGCAGACATCAATATTGATGGTAAAGATGCTTTAAGTGCTTTTTTATAAGTCAAGGTCCCGCAGTGCTAATCAATGCACAGGTGTGTGGGCTGGCAAACAGACACTCCCCTCTCTGTACCAAAACCAGTGGTTTCACAGTGTCATGAAACAAACTGAATGGACACAGAGGCAATAAATAAAGAGGGTTAAGCACTTTACTTGCCATTTTTAAAGTGGCACGTGAAATGACCATTTTGAACTGTATTTGAATGTTTTTTGGTTTCCTGTGGTGAGAGGTTTTAACGGGTAAATAATCTTTTCAGTAGCTTTGCCTTGACAGGCCGTAAGAACGTTGCTTTTTTCTAAGACTGGTTTGCCTCCCAACATTACTTTGGGAAGTCAGCACCTGATTTTGTGTGCCAAGATGTGTCCATCTTCAGGAGATACCTATGGTGCTGGTTGCTGCAGGAACATCAGACATTACTATGGATTGCACATAATTAAAAAGGTAAAATTAATTGCTGAATTAGAAAGTTAAATGCAGGTTGTGATTTTAATGTGGTAACTCGATGATTGAACAAGGTTAATATGCTCTACTTTCTGTCCCTGTATTTTTTTATATTTTTGTATATGTAGGGCATGGACTTGAACACTAAGTTTCCACTGTAAACCTCACCCCATGGAGTAGTTTTTCAAGGAAACAGTTTTTAGTCCAGTCTCCTTTGTAAACAAAGATGTAAAAACTTGTGTGAGTGTGGTGAAATAAATATTTTTTCTGCTACATCTTACTGTTTTTCCTGAATCATCCTTTGAAATGGTTCCTCATTCACCTGTTCTGCCATCAAGGAAGCCTAAGAGCTGCTTAGACCTCCATCCTCTCTCTGAATTTAAGGCAAAGAGAGGGGAAAAGCCGTCCCTGATGATGGTATGCATACAAGGGAAGAGGTGTTTTGGTGAGAACACTCACCCTCACAGGCATTTGCCCTTTGTTGATCTTTATTTCCAATTGCTGCTCTCTATACTTAGGAAGAGTAACAAGTTCACTGGGAAGAGATGTAGGCCTTGATATTACAGAGGCTTATACATATTTTTGTAAGTGTACTGAAGTTGTTAGGCATGAATTACAATATCTTGGCAAGTCTGTCTAGGATTATCATGAATTTAACTAGCAGAAAGTTCAAGAAACACAGCTGAGGTCACCTCTCATTATTTCTGCGAGTAATGCAAATTATTTTTGCAGACAATGTGGCTTCTTATTAGCCATTTATATATATATTTTTTTTTATTGCTCTGAGCAATAAAGGTGGTGAGACTCTGCATTGGAATAACTTAAGAATCCCTTTTCTGAGTGCTCAACGCCTTCTATCCGGGAATTAAGAGCCCTTCACATTCAACCTCCTGCCCTGCCAAATTGGAGTTGGAAGTGTCTTGGGAAAGACTTTTATGTAGGTACCAGTTCAAAAAAGTATAAAAACATCCACGTTTTTCTCCTTTTTAGGTTGCTACCCAACTAATAAAATTTTTGTTTTGAGATAGAGGTTATTTTTTGGGAGACAGCTCAGCTGCGTGTGTGTTTGGAAGCGTGGGGGCAGATGGCTTGTCAAGAACGTTCTTTCAAGGATTAATTTACAGTTGTCTTGTGAGAAAGGGCTGCAGCAAGTTCGATGCCTGGATTTAATTAATACCTTCTCCTGCCTATCCTACTTCCCTTTCCCTTAATTGCTGGTTTTGAGGCATTGTGTTAAGTGTGTGGAAAACAGCTCCTGAGCTCCTTAATTTCTTCCTGGTGAAATTGAGTAACTGAAGAAGGGGACAGAAAACCCCCATTGCTGGGAAGGTGAACAGCCGAGGACAGTAACCAGTGCAGCCATCTGGCTGTCAGCTGGGGAGTCACTACTTCCATCCTGCCCTTGCATCTCTCTCTCCCTTTGGTGAAGCAGATTGGAGAAGACCAAGTGGGTGCACAAGATCATCTTGCCACAGGTACATTGCTGCTGGTAGAATTCCATACAGTGCATATAGGAAGCAGTGTTTGAAGCACAGATTTGTCTCCAAGTTATTTAGCCTTTCCAGAATAAACATTTCAGTTCAGAAATACCTGGATTCCCAAGTATTCTCACTGGTTCTTTCCCTTGCAAAATTAACGAAGACGTTTAAAAAGTGTGGTTAGAAGGTAAGGTTTTGTTCTGAATGGCCTTGTTATTCTCCTGCTGTAGTCCTCTTGAGACCTCTGGCCAAAGGAAGGTTAGGAAAACTTCCACTACATCACCCACAGCTTCCTGCCTCCCCCTTGGAATGCCATGAGAACTCCTTTGCACCCTGTGTTTGCCTGCTGCAGTTGAGATGGCTCTGTCAACTGCTAGTAGAGTTACTTTTACAGGTTTGGCTCTCCCAAATGTTCTGTGTTTTTAATAGGAAAGTCGGAATTTTCTAGGGAACGTTGTTTTGACACACAAAACTGCAGCCCCCTTTCTCTGCCCTACACATTCCCTAAGGCAGTGTTTAGTTGTAGGCTCGTAGACACATTTCTTGTTCCTGGGAAGGTAAGGTAGGGAAGAGAGCTTGGAGAGTAGCACTGAAAACTTAGCACAGGATGTGCTTCTGACACTTGTTAAGTTAATGGCTTAAAATAGGAGAGTACTATAGCTGTCACGTATTTTATTACAACCAGTATGTTATTAACAAAGTCATTATTTTATAATTATACACTTTGTAACATCTGTTTCTGAATGTTGAAATGAAAATCATGCCCGTTTCCTGCACATCTTAGTTCATCCCAGACAGCTTTCTCTGTAACTGGCAGTAAGATCCAGTGTACTCTTCATGGGTGCTTTCTGAGTATCTTGCTGTGCCAGCCAAGTGCCTGCAAGTAAAAAAATCCTTTGAATATCGGCAGTAGTCTAATCCCTCCTCTTACAAAGTTTCGGCTGACTTGGTGGTGACAGAGCTGCGATTCTTCCTCTTGATGATCGCTGTGATGGGCCCGTCAGGTAATGCCTTGATTACATTCCATGCCTCGAAACGAGTGAGTCCTTGCATGGCAGTCGTGTGCACTTGTAAGAGCTCATCTCCAGGCTGAACAGGGCTGCTCTGCTCCAGTGCAGTCCCTGGGGAGAGAAAAGGAATTTCCTTTAATTCTTTCCGTGGGGGAAGCTTTGACGGATCTTTCACTTACTAGCAAATGGATCGCCAGCATGTTTGGTGTAAACCACCTGGTGCCAGCAGGCAACAAATTACTGGCACCGAACAAGATAATGCTGCATTTGAAAAAATGACATTTCCATAGTTATAAATCAGCAGTCAGCTATGAACCCCACAAGTCTGCCTGAGCTGGGAACATGTAAATTGTGTTTACCTTTAAATATCCTGTTGACGATGATGGGTTTATCTCCCTGAATAGAGCCCTTCCCTCCTTCCAGACTGAATCCTAAACCAGCAGGTGTTTTTTCTAGAGTTACAGTGCAGATTGTATCTCCAGTGGCTGGAAACAAATGGAAAGTTACCAGATGGACAGTGCACAGTCTGAAAAGCTAAAACATCTGTTACAAAAAATTAACTTTTGGATTGTTTGCAAAGGTCCTATAAACTGCCAAATGAAAGAGAAAACTAAAACTTTTAATTTCTCATTTTGTCATTTTAAGGCCCTCTAGGAAGCTGGGGTAAGAAAGTTGTGTTTGAATTAATGGGATAATGGAAACATAAGATATTTAGCAGAATTATAAAAATCTGTTAAATGACCAAAATCTAAGGTAAATATTTGACTTCATGTTAGTTATGAAGTTATTATTGACTACAAGGCTGCTAATTCGCTGTATGGAAATAAAGCTACAGATCTTCAGATCATGCTTTAGAAAAAATACCAAAACAAAAACAAAACACAAAACTATTCTGAAAGTGAAATATTCTGCAAAACTCTGACCTTGCTGTGTTTCAGATGTAGCCACCTGCTATACCAAACAGTAGCACATTGTCTGTTCGAACTGAAATTCTCTTTCATGGAGAACAAGTCTTGTAACAATATTAGAAAAAAGAATTACTGCTCACTGAGTTGTCATCATACCTTCAATTAGATGTGTTGCTACAATAACCATCTTTGTACTTCTACAGAAATTCACACAGAGAATCACGCTTGGGTTTTTTTAGAGAGTTCTTTTATTTTAGAAATCTATTACCTCTTTCCCTTTTCAATAAAGTTATTTCAAATGTCTATTTCAGGGATGTTTTATTAACTGTGCTGTCTTTAATCATGGTTCACAGATTTATGCAGCCAATGCTGGTTTTATGAACACCTGGATTTCAGGCGATGAGTAAACACTTATCAGGTGGGGGCTGCAAGAGAATGCCGCTAAACTTACCAGACTCTTGTGAGGCATCACTTGCTACCGAAGATGTACTAGAGCTGATTGAAACATCGAGATTTTTTTCTCCATCTTTAGGTTTTCTGGTGACAACAACAGCTTGTCTGGGTTGTCGGGCCTGTCGCATGATGGCTGAGGCGTCACTGTGAGTTGCACCTTTAAGAGACTTTCCATTAATGGAGAGCACTTCATCTCCTTTCTGAATAGTTCCTTCCTGATAGGCCAGTCCATTGGGAAATACTTTGTGAACCTATTGAAGAGCCCAGTCACCACGCACAAAGGAAGAGAAAAAAAGGACAAGTCACTAAATCACTCAGTTCATACTTTACACCATGTGCATTTTTCATTCTTTGCCAGGAACCAGTTGCTTCTATCATGTTTCAGGACTGAGGGCTGAATAAGTTTGCATGGAGAAGTTTTCCGGAGCACATCCCTCCTCTAGCAGCCAGGGAAGCAGTCTGGCCCTGGTACCAGATGGCTAAAGCCGTGGTGTCTGCCTTGCATGTGCTTCTTCGTGACCCTCCCGCTGCTCTGCTCATGGGAGGAAGGAGGTGTGAGACTTATCTCTAACTCCCAGACCCCTGACATGTTTTCACCCACCCCATTCCTCCAGCCCACCCTGCATGGCCTTCTATGAGCACGTGAGTAAGATGTTTATTTCCTGCACAGGGCTGTGTGTTCTGCCTCGGCTTTCAGAGCTGTTGGGGAGAGGAGGTGCCCAAGGAAGCAGGATGCTGCTGCCAGGCACCCAGAGAGGCAGCTCTGTGCAGAAGGAACCTGATTTCACCTACTGAGACTGTGGTCCTTCCAACCCGATCAATACAGCTGCCTGCTTTGATTATCTGAAAGCCAAACACGGTAGTAGAAAACCAGTGAGGTATATATTTTCAGAAAGAGTGTTGATTTGGGAGTATTTTTTAAGACGCTACTTACTGTTACCACTTTGTTTTCTAGATCAATGCCCCCTGCCAGGCTGAATCCAAGCCCGGTATCTTCTTCTTTATGCAAAACTGTAACATGAATATCATCAAATTCCTAGGCAGAGAAAGGAATAAAGTCAAGAACTTCCCAAAAGGTATGTCACAATGATTGGAAATGCAGCATGTTTTCTTTTTCTCTATTGTGCATTTTATAATGCCACTTAGTGGCATAAGCATAATATTAAGTTGCAAAGATCAACCAGACACATTCACTCTACAGCTTTCTGAAAACCATGCACGAACACAAAAATCAGGTTTACCTTTAAGGTTTCTTCGTCTAGGGCTTTGACTTCCTCTATAAGCTTTGCCAGCTCCTCAGGGGAAAGCAGAGAGATGACTGACTGCCCTGACACACCGGATGCTTGAGGTGAGCCATGTTCCTGTTTGTCTTCCTCCTTCCCTTTGTCTGCCAGGCTCACTGTGTATTCTCTCAGCTCGGAGAGGCTGTCCCATTGTGACAAGAACAAAAAAGAAACACTGAGCTATGCAAGAACATACCCACTAAAGCAACAGGCAGTTTTGGAGCAGTCATCTTTTCATCTTATTAGCATGTAATGGGGGTGGTAACTCCTACAACTACTATAAACACGGGCAAATGGAAATTAATCGTGTTAACTTAAAAGAAGAAGAATCTATTGCATAAAAGAATAGGAATAATCTCATGGCCTCAGGCAAAGATACTTAAATCTGCTTTATCACAGAGATACTCCTTAAACAGGAGGATGTTTGAAATATGCATGTGCATATATAATACAAATTAAAACCAAAATTAACAGTCATGTGAGTCATTTAACCTTCGTGCTCTAATAAGTTCTTAATTTAGTCTGTGCTTTACTTCTGTGTGCTGCTACCTTAGAACTTTAATCTGTCAGCAGATCAGCACAGCTGCTCACCAATGCTGGTCTGTAAATCTGAATTTTAAATATGGTATCTTACTTTAGGGAAAACCCAGTGTCCAGATGGTGATTCTCACTTGCAGGTGAGATGGAAGTCCCATCCTCTTCCATGGAGGACTGAGACACTGTGTCCAGAGTTTCCCATGCACTGTTTCCAGAAGACGCTGGGGACTGAGGAAGGCAAAGCAGGGATTTCATTAAAGCAGATGACACCTGGCTGCTGATGGAATAGATTTTGCTGCACTTCTCATCGTATGGCTTCATTATCTCACAAGCCTGGGCAGCAGTAAGTGGGAAGCTTCGTGACCTTAGGCTGTGTGCTTTTGCTACTGACACGAGGTGGGAGTTTGCAACGGCTCCTGGAGTTAAGAGACTTGATGAATTTTCAGTGCTGGCATTGCTGCTTTTCTCCGAGCTGGTTGCAACACCCTCCCTGCGAGAGGACGACCTGTCCAGGCTCTTTGTAGCCATGGCCACGGGTGGCTGCTGTTGCCTGTTTTCATGATGTTGGAGGAAGGGTTGGTTTGAGCAGACTGGAGCTGCCTCTGCCCCTGCTGCAGTGGGAGAAGGTTCTTTCTGGACCAATGGTTTTAGGCTCAACCTTCGGGGGGTTTTTTCAGGTGACTGTGGAGCACTCAGGGATTCAAATGAGCTTATTCTTTGTTTTATTGAGGATCCTCCAGGAGACGCACATGATAAGCTGGATTGCAGTTTTTTGCTGGAAATACTGTCATGGTTGGGAGGACTTTGATCTGCCTCTGGTTTTAGATCTGGATTTGCTTTCCTCAATCCTTTCAGACTTTGGCGGAACCAGGCGGGTTTAGGTGCAACAGGAGGACCCTTTTTCACACTGTCATTTTCATCTGACTTTAGTACTTTGGAACCGACTAATTCTGATTCTGATTTCTTCCGAACTGTCTCTGGGCTGCTTCGATTTTGATTCTCTTTGCTTTTGTCGATGCCGGGTTGCAAATCTAAGTGGACGTTGTTTTCACTCATGGTAGGATTAAATAAGCTTTTTATGCAGTCAGAAATTTTAACCCAGGGGTCTTCTGTTGTATCAAGACTATAATCTACCCGTGCTTGTCTTTTAAGCACAGGCCTTTGTATTGATGAGAGTGGAGTCCCTGTAATAAAGAGACATCCGTTACAAACAAATATCCTTCTACCTCTCCACCCCTTTTCGCTGCATCGTTATTAATTCATTCAATTTGAATTTCATTCAAGCCTCTGATAGATTTTTTTTTTACGTTTCTAAGAAGTTTAAACTTTTTAAAAATTGGTAGCTCTTGACCTACAAGTTCTGAATCCAGATACTGAAATTAACTGAAAAACAAGGCTCTTGCATGCTTAAATATGAGTTCGCTTTTTAAAGGGTTTACAAATACTGAAAATCTGGGCTGCTGAAATCTTGATACAGGCTATAACAGCTAAAAAAGAAGGTTAAAATTGTAATGTTGTTTGCAGCCTAGACAAAAAGCTGATGTTACAATAAATTCTTTTTCAAAACATTTTTTCTTTTCTACATTTATAAGTGTATCCTACTCTAAAAAGACTCTCATAAGAAGATCTTCGATATTTATGCTTCCTTAAACTTCTGCAGGCATTTCCAGTTGATTTTTCTGATAAGTAAAACCTTGATTCTAATATGGGAATATTTTTTACATTACTGAGCAATTAAGCATTTTAACGTTAGACATGGTGGAGCTGAATGGCAGCAAATTTCTGTTTGTGCGCAGTTGACACTGAAGCAGACAACAAACAGATTTTTGTTTGTTATCTGCTTCAGTGTCAACTTTTTTTTAAGGCAACATTTTTACTTTTTTTCATGATCTGAGCCATAACTTACAGAATTACATAAGCATTTATGTTGTAAGAGACCTCTTGAGATTGTCTTGTTCCCTTAACCCTAGGTTTCCTGGATTCTAACTAGCACAGCAGAAAACTAACTTATCAGTGGTTTGTACCATTGCAACACCGGAGCCTTGAAACCGTGCTTAAAAATGTCCTTTAGAAATGCTAAAACTAACCTTTAATGTCAGATATTCAGTGTAACTAAGCAGTTTCATCTGAAGCAATACAGCAATATTGTACCTGTCCATTAATAATTTTTTATGATAAATCATCTCTTATGCTGATTTTGATCTACTTTCCCTTTCTTTACAGAGATTAATCAACAATTTGAAATTTCATCTCTTCACCCCGAGAGTGACAGAGTTTGCAGACTACACTTAAAGAGCAAGTGGAGTCAGCTCAATACCCATTTTGGAATCCAAATTAATACTACATATTTAGCTGGGAAAAGAAGGTTCATGGAATTAAACATACCTAATTTTTCTTTTCTTTCTTGATTTCTGCCCGCTGGAGCAGCAGTGGTGTGTTCCTTATCATGTGCTGTAGGAGAAGTGGTGAAGACACCGTGGGTTACATCAGTTTGGTGTCCCTCTAGCATTGGTTCTCCAACTTCCTGCTGAACAAACAGGAAAGAGAAGTGTGTCAGAATGTAATTATGCAAACCACACTACATATGAATCTGAAAAAAAAGTCTGAAAAAATATATGAATCTGGAAAAAATCAGAAACCCTGTATAAAACCCTGTATGCAGGCCTCAGGCTGATTAATACATCATTTGCAGGGAATGAATGTTAAAAAAAAAATAAAAGCAGTAATAAAACCTTCTCCTAATGATCTGAAACACATTGTGAGAAGAAACCCTCTCTCTTGGGTATATACAGATATATAGAGACTGTCTTAATGGAGGAAGTTGTCTTCCTGAACAGACCTTGATTTTTCATGGATTTTACTGGTCTTAAGATTTAGTTTTCTCTCACTGTCATTTAGAATGACTAAGTGCTGAAGAATAAGAAGTTGCAGGGAGTGGTAAGTCAACAGGTACTTATTTTACGTCTGGAAGTTGATTTTCTAGCAGCGGTTTCTACTTAGGGGATGATAAAAGTGACCTTACATAAGGTGCTTAACTGAAATTTTCTTGGATATTAACATTTTATGTGGACTTCAGACTGCTCTATATAATTTTGTACTGATCTTTGCAGCTTGGGAACTGTGTGGGAGGCTTTTGTGTGTTTTTTTCTTTGTTTTTTTTTTTTTTCCTTTGCGTTGCATTGAGAACAGTTCATTTCTACTGCCATATTACTAAACCCAGCGAAAAGAGGTTTCAGTTTTAAGCAAACCACAATTTTGTTTCAACACACAGATCTCACGATCCTTCACACTCATGCAAAAGTGAAACACTCTCTGTTGTCTCAGATAAGAGAGGGAACTGAAATTAGTAACGTACAAATGTACCCTGTTTTCAAATACTGTAGCTCATCAACAAATATGTAGGTGCACCACAATTTAAATGGGTTTATTTAATACCTCCTGGTCTCAAGAAATGTATCTGAGGCCAAGATTGCCTGCTCTACATAATGTTAGTGCTTTCTTCCAATAAAAATCCACTACTGAAACAAAGAAATTGTTTCATGGCTACTTCATAAATGATTTGACGCTGTGGCTGATGCCTGGGGAATGGCAGGGACTCAGATTCATTCTTGCTGCTGCTCTCATTGGCATTTTAACTCAGGTATTTTGGTATGGAAGAAGATTTTCTTCAGACACTTCTCTGCCTTCTGACCTTACTTTGAACATAACATTTTGTACTAAACTGGCTTCACTAAGATCTACACCTTACTTTCAAAACAGAAGAGCTTCGTCTTCTTCCCCCAATTCTCATGTATATACATTTTGTCTTTCTCTCCTGCCCTTCTTCCTGCTATCATGCAAAGTCACTTTGCCTTCCTCTTTCCGCTGCTTCACAAATACACAGACACAAGAAAAATGTTGTAAATATTACTTTACCTGAACGCTTGCGGAAGGTGATTCAGCCACTTCTGATACAAGCTTTCCTTTTCTGTCTGCATTACCCTGGTCATCACACGTGCAGTCCTGCTTGAAGTATTTCCTTGGTGGAGGTTTGGGTTTTGATGATTTGGGTTTTCTAACGAGGATCTCTGATGATTTCTTAGTGCTTTGCAAGGCTTGACCGCCTTCAGTACAGGTCGGAGGGGAATTTCTCTCTGAATTATTGGCAGAGAACGTGTACAGCAGGCCAGGTTGCCTGGTGATTGGTACATCTACACTGTGAACTCTTGCTTTCAAGTCAGAGAGCTGGTGCACAGCAGCAGTGGCACAGGAGGCCCGGGGGTTGTAGCTGCTGTCGCTGCTGGAGCGGGTCATGAGCCGCTGCGCCCTGCGGCTGCAGGAACCCGCCACCCTGTCCATGTGCTTCTCACAGGGGTGCCTTCCGTGCCAGCTCGTTTCCAGCCTCCTCACACCTGTGCCAGGAACACGTTCGAAAAGTCTGTTCAGTGCGGGCAAAGCGCTCGATTGCAAGATTCAGCCGATGAAATCTGCAGCTAAATAGCGTTATTGGTGGATGCAAAGGTATGATTTATGCTTTGCCTTGTAGGGTGAAGAGTCAACAGCCAAATTCCTGGACACCAAAATAACATTTTCCCCATATATATAGGTTTGTCAGCAGTACAGTTTTACTGATGATGACTCTGTTGCCTATTGTTCCTTTAGGAGACTCTCAAAGGAGTATCATTCCAGTACATTACTGGGAGAGGATGCCATACCTGAGCTGGGCAAATAGCTCCAGCCATGACAACTCCAGCATGTGCCTTTGCTCACAAATAAGGGATTAACAAGGTTTGCCCCTAGGACACCACCTTCGTTGTGCAGTTCCATGTTGTCATAGTCCTGTCACCTACAGACAGTTTGAAAGGCTCTAAGCAGAGGCTGTGGATTGGAAAGGATGAGCAACTGTGAGGGGAAGTTCGCACAAAGATTTTTTTGTTGGTAATCAGACAGACTTTGGCTGCTCTCATCACTCTGATAACATATCATAGTTAGGAGGGCTGTCCTGTGAGATTTCTTCCTCTTTTCTGGTCTGGGTTACTTGATTGTTCCCAGTGATTCTAACACAGCATGTACTCACCCTTGACATTTTTAAGTCAAAATTACCATGTCTCAATGAATGCATTTATTCCCTTACCTTCAGTATTCCATTGGTGTCTCTCCTTTCCGAACCTGTTGCTTTCCACAGCTTGTGCAACAGCTTCTTTTAGCTGTTGCTCGGACACCTAGGAAATATCACGCCATTTTACTCTCATGAGGTGAGGTAATTGCACGCCGTTATATTTGTATATATCCCAGTATATATGAAGTATATCTATGGATGTGCTGGTTTTAGTGGCTGGTTAGGTAAAATGGGATCTTTCAAAGATAAACGTTCTTTTGCAGATTTCGCTAGAAGTGGAGTCCTGGATTTACCAGTACAAGGTAACTTAATACAGCATAATTTATGCAACAATTTAAACTTGGTAATCATTTGTACAGTGTCTGGTGTTAGGAAGCATTTTGTAGAAAAACCTTGCAAGAATAAAATACTGTACTGCAATATTAATTTAATTATAAATATTGGTTGGGCAAGACCTAAATTTTAATTACTGAAAAACAAGTGTATAAACATTTAATTCTTTTTGGGGAGGCATGTACCCTCTTTCAAGTTATTTATTATTGTTTCTTAGGAAAGAACTACCTTTTAGGTTATTCCTTAAATGTTATTTCTGTAGTTTCCTTATTCACTGCACAGAACCTCGTGTAAGACTGTCACCAGAGACCTTCAAATCTTAAATGATTCCATTTAAGGGAGTGCATATCTCAGATTTTTTTGAGTGCGGAAATAATCATAAGGAGATCAGCATTTTTGTTGCCAACATTTTCCCACCTGTTTTAGATCAGCACTTGCTCCCTCTTAGTTTTCAATACGTGCTATATTGGAAGTCAGAAAGAACACAGAGTGTGCTACCTGCGGTTCAGGGTGTCTGCTAATAATGATTTGTACTGCTCCAGGATCACAGTGGCTTAGCACAGCATAAACTTCATTAAGAGTTGTATTTTGCACTGAAGTTTCGTTAATTTCAAGAATTTCATCTCCACACCTAGAGAGATATTAAGAAAAAAGAGAGGGGATGTAAACAAAAGAGATTTTCTCCTGACCTTGTCTCACCCATATGAAAACATACGAAAAGCAAATTCATAAGGTCGACCTCTAATTTGATTACAGATTAAATCTGTCCTGAAAATGGAATAGGAATGAGTTGCATGCCAAGGGGTTTTGATCTGCCATGTTGCCTGCAACCTCTGAGCTTTCTGCATGTTCAGCTGTGCACACTTTGTAATCTCTCTGCTGTCTGCAGCTCAGCTGCTGCTTCCACCTACATCTTCCTTCCTTTCAAGTTAACACTTCACTTTTCATGTCTTTATATTATGTTAGTGCTATTTAAGGTCAGAAAGGATGTTATGTTTCTGCTGCATATGTGAATAACTTGTTAAAAGAAAAATTCTGATGACAAACTCTCAAAATCTGCTAAACTGGATCTTTCTAGATGAAATCCAAATTTGGCTCATATGGAAACTGAGACTGCCTTGCACTGCTCTAGTGCCCACACACATTAAGAGAGGCTGACTGAAGGCACTGATTTGCATCACACAAATATTCAAATAATTTAAGACTGCATTTCTTTCAGCTAGAGTATTAGAGAAGGTTACAGAACACCCAAACTTAAATCAAAAAGACTTCACTGAAACTGCTGTGTTCTGTTCAGTTCTCAATATGTTCAACACCAATAGTTGGTAAAAAGATTTCTGAAAGTGAATTTCTACACTCCCAGTAAAGCTCATTTCAGCAAATCTGTTTTTCTATTGGGCAAGAATTTGAGGAGCTTTTATCAGAAAAAATCTAGTGCTCAAACAAGCCAAGCTGTGCCATACGTTTAGGTTTTCCCGAATACTTCCTATTTGGAAATCTCCTCCAGTGGCAATGCTACAAGCTTGTCTGAGACCTTCAAAGTTAGCCCAGCTTGGGCAAGAGGCAGTGATTTCGCTGGGTTGCTGTATTTCTGGAAATGCCACATTCCCTGAAGACACATGCTCCAACCCTGGGAATAGCACACGAGCTTTAAACCCAAAATTCCCAGAAATCAATGTTCCCTCCTGCCCAAACAGGTCAAAAATAAACCGATAAAACAGAGCAATGAGAAACTTGTGGCATAAGACAAACAGCCTTTCTCATCCTACCTGAGTCTCCCATCCATATGTGCCACTGAGCCTGGCGAGAGGGTGTGAATAAAGATCCCTGAAATACACTGGAAGTGAGGGATGCTACATAACCCAATTCCAAGGCCAACACCCGGCTCTGAAAGAATCAATAATAATTTTAAAAAGGCATAAGAAACAGTCAAAGCAAACCATTGAAGAGCCTCTTTAAAAATTAATTAAATTTAATTCTTTCTTCTGTACAAACCAGAACCAAAGTCTCGTGTTCATGAATGTTGCACATTCAATATTCGTTGCTGCTTCCACTGCTTTCTTTTATTCCTTTCTATTGTTTTATTCTGGGGTTGTTATGGGGGGGTTTTGTCCCCCTCATGAGTAGTGTCACAGACACAATGCAATGCAGGTTAATTTTGCAAAATATCTGTCATTACAGAAGAATTCAAATGGCTTTTCAAAGAGACAGAATACAAAAAAAAATAAAGGAGCTAAAATTAAGGGGAAAGTAAGCTAAAACTAAGGATATATGGCTATCGTTAGCTATATAATTTCAGTCCTCTTTCAGTTTTATATGATACAGCTTAACACTTCTGTGAGCTTACGCCCTTTGCTCTGGACAGTCACCGATGCCAGATCCCCCACTGTGTGTTTGGTAAGTCACTGGTACCTCACAGAGGCTTTGCTTTGTTTGTCACTCTGATGTTCCCATATTTAAAAGTTTGTTTCACTGTGCCAGTGGTTGTTTATAAATAGAAGATGATGACAGTTGGAGGGGAGGTGAAAGAACTACAAGAAGATATAGATACCTATTTTTTTGGTTTTCAAGAGTGAAATTAACTGCTCGCATAATTATGGGTAAGAGTTGCACAGTCTGCTTAGTAAGTGGCAGTTGTTGAAAAGAGCTTTACTTTTTCATGTGAAGGATATGAATGTGACTCTGATGCTTGAGTGAAAAAAACTCAGTGATTGGCTCTTGAGGACAGATGGTGTTCAAAGCCCTGCTGTTGATAGGTACCTGTCAGCACCGACAGGCACCAAGATCTAATTTGTTGTATTAAAAAAACTTAGTTCAGGAAAAGAACCAGGTTAGAGAGGAAAGACATTCAGAGAGCAAATGAACAGTAGTTTGTCAGTCAATGCTTTGTTGGCAGTGCTCAGTTAGTGCCAACACTTACCTTTGTTTAGGGTGACTTCCATTATGACCCTGTCATTGGGCTTTGTGGGATTTAACGAGAAGGCTGCATTTTCTGAACTGAAAGAGCTGTTTTCTTTGGTTATGCATGTACTGGAGCTCAGTGACTGACACAAGAGGGGCGACTGGCAGCTGGAAGCAGAATGAGGCGTGCTGAAGCTTGTCCTGACTGTAAGTGTCAGAAGACCCTTTTTGGCCTGCTAGAAAGAGCAGACAATGAGTGAGCGGGTTGAGCTCACACGCACGTTGTGTCTAAAAACAGAGGTTGTTCTGGAAGGAGAGTACATAACCTTGAATTTCTGTAAAGCATCATAATGTGTTAATCCATGCATGGATTCTCCATTCAGCTCCAGGATTTCATCGCCTGTTTTGAAAGAGAAAAAATATTACTACTGCTGTGTTGTACAGTAAGTTACGTGATACGTGCACTCAAAAAGAGTCTTGCAAACACAAAAATGGATGCAGGTGTAGAAGTCACTTCTGGCTCGTTTCCGCTTCAATCTGTCTTTCAGTGCCATTTTTTGGGAAGTGGGAAAAGGGAGAGAAGAGGGCTTTCCCACCTTCTTGTAGCCTTCCATCAGCAGCAGCAGCTCCACCGGGAAAGATGGTTTTGACATAGATGCCTATCGGTCCATAAATGCTGTCTTTACCACCAACGATACTGAAGCCCAAACCCTGATTTATGGAAGACAAAGTGAGTGAGAACCCATGTTCAATTCTCATAACAGCTCATTTGCAGTTTCTTCTGCATTACCTACATGGGCAGTATTGTCAGTGGAGTAGTATAATGCATGAAAAAATAGTCAATCACATTCCTGTAGTAAGGGTAAATGGGAGTTTCAGCAGAATCCCCTCATGATTTGGGTTTTTTTTTGTTGCAATCAATTAATTCACTGTTACATGCACATAGCAAGGTGTCTAAATTATTTTTTTTATTTTTGTCTGGATGTGAATTGGCAGCCCAAAAGTGGCAACGTTAATACCTGCAGCCACTTCCCTGCACTTTGCAGATTACGTTTGTGAAATGAAGTAAAACCCACTGAAAGTCAACAGAGCCAGTCTTACCTTCCCTTGTCCTTTCATCAGTACAATGTTTGAAATTACTGAAGCCTGTGAGCCACAGGATGTGTGCACTAGTTGTGCTGTACTTAGTGATCTAGACGGCCTCGAAATTGCCTGTGAACATTAAAAAAAAACCAAACCTCACAATTCTCTTTTATGCATAAGCAGAAATTCTTGAACATTCATTGCAGCAACTTGTTTATTTGAAATTTTCTTCCTTATAACTGACGGTGCTGAATTTTTTTTTTTTTTTAATTATTTCTAATTCATAAGCCATTTGTTATTCAGAAAATCGCTGCTCATTGAATTTGTCCTGTAGGGACCAAATTGGAGAAAAATTAGGATGTTGGTCCTTGAAGTGGTGTAATGGTGTAGAAAGATATATTTGTGCTCTCACTTGATTCCCCCTGCCAAAACCCCATTTGTGGTCATTAGGGGACATAATGTATAATTTTTGCCTTTAAGAACTGAACTAGAATCAAGACATTCAAAATCTTTCCTTCATCTTGTGTCTAAAAAGCTTTATCTTGGGACATACCAAACCTGTTGTCAGCATTTGCCCCAAAACATGAATTTGTGCTGGATTTCCTAAGTTCAGCCTCTGAGATTTATCCCATTTTAATGAACTTTTAGTGAAAAATTTAGTGAAATGTTTAATGAAAACCTCCTATTTCAACACAGACTTGGGTATTACAGGATAATTTAAGCACTGACAGAAGTCATTACCCAAAGCTAACTATGCATGAAGTTCAGCAGGGTCAGAGTTAATTGCACTCATTACACATCCGAGAGGGTTCAACACTTTTTTTTTTTTTATGCAGAAAAGTGAAACTAACAGGGGTTGAAGAGTGTGGAAAATCAGCCAAAATTTTGGTTTCTGCATATGTGAGAAAGTAAATCTCAATTTTGGCATGAAAACCAGATTATCTATTCAACGTGGGATTGGGAACAGGATTAAGAGGTAGACATGGAATGCCAAAAACACACCTCCGGCCAGCACTGGGGCTCAGAGTGGGGTGGTGTGAACCACCCTGGGGGGTTTAGACACACCATAAAACCTGCTGGGCGATGGGAGGGAGAACCTGGAGAAACAGGGCTTTGCTGGCACCGAGCTTTTCCCCCTCTTCCGCCGCTCACAGAGGAGGTGCTGGGGGTGGAAAGCAGAGGAGGCAGAGTGACCACCGTCCCTGGCAGGACAGTGGCTGCCACGGTCATCCAGAGAGCCCTGCTGGGGATGGTGGGGTGTGTTTTTCAGGTGGCTCCTGCAGAACTTACCGGGGCCCTCCCTGCAGGGCAGTCCAGCTGCTGGGAGAGCGATTTTCGGCTGGCGTGGAGGGCGTGGGGCTGTCGGTCCCTGAGGGGCACAGCTCTCCGGGGTGCTGGGACCTCCACCTCCCCGGCCCAGAACGGGCTCACACCTGCCAGGTGTGGGGGAGAGAGATGTGTCACTGCACAGGGGTTGGACACCTTTGCACAGTCATTTTGTCAGGTAAGTGTTACTAGGGAATGTTTTTCCCTTTGTAAATCTCTCCGTGAAGTGGTTGATGTTTTCAGTCGTTACTTTGGGGATAGCCATTAATGTTAAATACGGTAAAAAGCAAGCATTCCCTACCAAAAAACTGCTGGCCTGTTTAGAATACACCATAAAAAAAAGAGCCCCAAACCATAAAATGCAAACCTTATGCACAAAACCTGGCTGCAGGATGTTGTGAACACACAAGCCGATGATTTTATGCATCAGCAATTCTTAGCTAAGGATCCCAGACTAAATTTGGACAGCAGCTCTTTTAGCACCATAGAACCATCCCACGATGGGGAGCCGTGCTCTGCACTCCCTGAATATTACAAGAAAGCAGATTGTTTCTCTGCAACTTACTGGTGGAGTTACTGCGAGTCCGCTGACATGCAGCCTTACCGTGCCGAAAACCATTCTGTATCTCCAAAGGCCTTTCCTTACATGTCGGTGTTTCCTAAAACAAAACAAACAAACAAAAACCCAACCAACAAAACCTATGGCTATCCGAGAAATTTCCAAAGTGATCTAATCTTAAAAGTAAAATTTCTTCTAATTTGGCCTCCAGAGATCTCAGCCTGAATCAAAAAACACGGAGCAAAATTCATTATTTAAAATGAACAGGAGGATAAATGGGAATGAAGCTCAAAATTTTGCTATAAAATGATTCTAACAAAGTAGTAAGATAGAAATAGTCAAAATACAATTCAGGTGTTTAAAAACTAGGACTAAGTTTTAGTGTTTTCAAAAAAAATCAGTACCTTCCACTTGGAATCTCCTGTTGTTTTTGAAAATATGGCCACTAATCCTAGCATTTAAAAATTTGTAGATGAAACATTCCACTTTCTAAATGCAGGTTTTTAGAACTATTTGGAAATAAGTGCTCACATCTGACTAACAGTTGATGTTAAGAATAATTTCTGGATCTGTATGGTTCCTGCAAGTCCTGATTCTGATCCTGTTTCTGTGACACAATTATTTTCAACCTGAGGGAATCCCAGTTAAAGGAAGGACATTACTAAATACATACAGCATGTGGAAACTGATATAAATGAAACAAAACGCCAAATTTTTGCTCAGTGGTATTCTGCAGGGGCTGAGAAAGCCACAAGAGCAGCGTCAGAGCACGATCTGGATGTTCTAATCCAACTGGAGCCAACCAAGTCCAAGACTTTGTTCCAGAATCCTGGCTTCAGGAGTTCTGTCTGGGGGGATACTGCAAGACCTAATGAATGCTAATTTTCCTCTTGGACAGCAGGTGGGGGTATTGCCAAATAGCAAAATCCTGCTAGGGCTTTCCAGTCCCATTCCCTTAGGGAACTCTTCAGAATGATAAATACAGAGAAGATCCTTAAAGACAAATTTTGAAAATGATTTTTCAGTGTTTCTCCTACCAAGCTAGTTGGCTCGGAAAGTCTTTGCTATTAACCATAGATCCTAGATCCACAAAACTACTTCATTACAGGGCCTGCTCTCTGGCTTCTCTGGGATTCATGGATCTTCCCTTAAATCCACTTCTGCCTTTCTTCAACGTCTAAATGGAAAACTAACATTTAGCAAGCTGTGTGTTTCTAAAAGGAGGGGTTGAACATCCTTTGCTAGAGTTTCCCAGGGCCTTGGCCTCCCCACAGCCTCTGTTTATCTGGGAAAAAGCTATGCTGAAAGTCACCAGAGTCTGACCACAAGAGGTTTTGGGTTTTGTCAGCAAAGGCAAAACCATATTCTTCAAACATCTGACGAACAAATTCTCCTTCTCTCTAAAGTAATTGTCCAATCACCCCACAGTTGCTCATGCTTACTTTGTTGGCCATCATGATGTTCACCAGCCTTGTCATTGGGGGAATGAGAGATTCAGCCTCCTTTCTGGACAGGTCTTTCATTGATTGTGCATTTAGCGTTAGCAGTTCATCCCTTGGGCTCAGACAACCATCCCTTAAAGATAAAATAGGAACATTTGCATATTACCTCAGAAAGAATAATATGGCCGTATCCATGTGCTACCTGTCTCCCTGTCTGAGGGGTCAGCTGCAATTCTCCCTTTGCCTTGACCTGGGCTGCCACGAGATGCCTCGATGTGTGATACGCCCCATCCCCTGCTAGGAGTTTTTCCTGTTGCTGCTCTCTTCTGCTCAGTCCTGGTGCCCACTGGCTGCCTTTCCAGACACTGCTACCATCCAGACAAGACATTCCTCCTCTCTCACCGTCTTGCATTTGCAAATTGATCAAAGACTACATTTACTCCCTGTCAGGAACCTTGGCTCACGTTGCTTTCCAGCGGCCCTGTGGGCTGGTGCCATACTACACTGCCCTTTAATAGGGCATCACTGTTTGAAAACCTGATGTTATCTACACTTTCTCGTTCTTCCAGGTTTTATTTCTTAGTGCAATTGAGCAGCATTAGAGCCCTGAGTGGGCACAGCTTTACTTTTCTAGAATCTTGACCTGTGTCTCCAACTGGAAGCAATGTAAGAAATGATTCCCAGCCATCACTTCTTTTCTCTGGAGCTGAGCTTCGAGGCTTTGTCACAGAAAGCTGGTCGTGCCAAATATGTGCAAGCAAATGTCTCTGTAAGAACTTGCTAACTCCCCATGTACTGTACCTGTTTGCTGGGCCTTCAGCAGGCACGTGGCTGCCTGTGAACCCTTTCCAGAAAGACGCACATCTCGGACTCCTGGAGAGCTTGATTCCCGAGCTGCTGGTCCCTGACGTTGTACACAGCCTGCAGATGCAGCTGTCCTGATCCAGAAGATGAAAGGTTGCATGAGAGAAAATGTACTGAAGCTGCTGAAAGTTACTTACACTCATTCTGAGCCTTTTTAAGAAATATAGAAAGTGTTCTTGTTCTTAGAACCAGGTTGCCTCCAAGGAGAGCAGGAGCCTTTAACACTGTCCTTTTGAGAAAGAGCAATGGTATTATAGAGTCAGTGTTTTACAGAAGTTATTTTCCTTAGGACTTCAGCGGCTTCTGGCTACGAGAGGGAAGAATTAGAATATATAGTGTCCCTTTGCATGAGGGGAAGAGAACAGATAATAGACTTTTCACAGTGACTGGGTAAACTTTGCGTATGATAACTATTGTAGGAAAAGACAGGGAGGAAAACAAACACATGCCAGAAAATTAAATGCTCTGGAAAACAGAAGAGGTCTGAATGGAAAATGAGTGTGTACAAAACACTAGAAGCTCCACCCCTGCTGCTGACTTATTAAGTGGGGGCAGGGCACCAGGGAGGTCTGCAGCAGTGGAAAATTCTGTGTCCACTCCAGACTGGTTGCAGTTGCTGTAGTCTGCATTGCATCTGGAGGACTAATTGCAAGCATATCTTTAATGCAGTTATGAATCATTAACACAGGGCCATACAGAAGGAGAAGTAGTGTTTTGAGACATATAAAGAAAGCAAAGAATGGAGCAACTGAGCACATGAAGCCCAACACATTCGCCTAGGAAATACACTCCTGTGGCACAAATGCGTGAACACCTAAAAATTCTAAAGAGACGAGGAAAGCTGGAAAGTTAGCACACAATTTCTTTTCCATTTGCTTAGTATTTCTCCTGATTCAAGTATTCACTCATTCTGCTCCCATCTGAACCCACCTCCTCTGCCCTCGCCAGCCTCTCCATACTCCACAAAGTGAAGAGGGCTCTCAGTGTATCCTGGATCCAGGCTTGCTCCCATGAGATTTGTGTGACTGAGGTATAGATTTCTGAAGGGGAGGCAAATTTCATATGTTAGGACAGGCCACAAAATATAACAGTGGTCAACTGTCTGTACTGCTCCCAGGGCCCCTGGTCAAAGTGACATAAACTATTTCCAGTAATCTGTAGTCCTCTGAGAGCACAAGGAAAGCTGTGTAGCCACTTTCACCATCAGTAGGGCTTCATTTCTGCCCTAGGCAGAGTTCATCCAGCCCTGAGGATGAGAATCATTATGCTCCTTCACCCCAAATCAATAGGGATCACATCACACCTGACTGACAGCAAACACAAACTGCAAATTCACAGCAATGGCAATAAAGGTCATTATCTTCTAGGCTGACTGCCGAGCCCTGGCTCCCATTCTGAAACCTGCCAGAGTAAATCTAAGGCCGTGAATGAATGAAATATTTAACTTGGAGCCCTGGGCTCACTGCAGGCTGAATTCAGTAGGTAATGGATAAGGGCTATGCTTGTATTGACTGACTCGTTAACTCTGCGGGTTTGCTTGCATTCCAGATTGTCTGCCTTTAATGAGGAGTGTCTGAATTTTACGAAGCCTTTTTTGTTCATGAAGAGTGCTTCTAGTGAGTAATATGTTGGTAAGGATATAAGCATGGACTGAATTCTATCTTAAACCAGTTTGCTTGAACTCTAATGTTAGTTTTGGAGCTTTTATATTTACTTTTCACCCAAGATAAATATCTTGGGAAATACTTACTTGAAATCAGGATTATGTTCTTTTTTTTTTTTTTTTTTATCTTATGGCAGTGCTTTGAAGTCTTCAGCATGGTGACAAAATCAAGATTAATATTCTGATGCCTTAAAATTTGAGATCTTGAATAGCAAAAAATGTGAGTTCCCGTTCCTGTTTGCACTGTCCTTTATTTCAGGTATGATTATGACAATTACAGGTCAGATTCTGCATACATGGAGCGTCCATTAAAACTCACAGGGTTGTCAATAAGCTGGTGTGCTTGTTTTAAAACATGAGAAAGGTAAGATACTAAAGGTAGGAAATTTTTCTGCCATTTGGCTGAATATTCCTGAGATGTCAGCTGCTTGTGGATTGGGGCTGTTGTGAAACAATAATGGTATTACAAACTCAGTGTTTAAAAGAGTAATTTCCTTTCTTTCTCCTGTAGTCAAAATTCAAGTTTGGACTTGCCAGCTTCCCTTCTTAGGCATCCCTGCTCTTGTGTAATGCTCCCTTGGAAGACACAGGTATCCTCTCACAGATACCTGTCAGACACACGCACAAAACTTTCCAGAGCTGTTCCCCACACTTCAATTTCTTCATTTTCGTAGGCCTTTTCAGACTGTCCCCAACCCATCTCTGTTGAAAGCAGAGTCATGCTCCTTTCCTCCAGCTTGTTCACAGTACATAGCTCCTGTGCTCTCGTTTATAAATATTTTCATCATTAATTGTCCAAAAGCGAAGTGTCTCTGCCCAGTTTCACAGGGCCTCACAGGGCACAGGGGGTTTGGCTCTGAGGTTTCCCATTGCAGCACCACGGAAGCCCTTTGGGGAAGGTGCTGTATTTTGTACAGTGGGACACGTGCCAGGCTGGAAATTTTGGGGGTTTTTTTGGGACATACATGTGAAATGTCACCAAATCAAAACCGATATGAAGATTTTTCCAAGAACAGTAAGTTGCATGCACTTAGTCATTAGGAAAGTAGAGGTTAAATCCCTTGTACACTGCAGAAAAGTCTTGGGAACAGTTTTTGTTTATATATGTAGTCATCTTACCCAGCTGGGCTACATTTCAAATTAGCTCTGTGTCTCAATCATTGCTGCAATTCATTTAGGTGAATTACTTAAAAAAAAAAAAAAATTAAAAAAAAAACCAAAAAAAAAAGTTTTTATTGGGCTACAGACATGTGGCAAATATCTGTATGTTGTCAACATCTGTATTTTTTGGGTCCTGGATATAGATCATTATAGTCATATCCAAGTTATTGCAACATGACAGAAAATTAATAAAGGCTGTTCTTCAGAAAAATAAATGTTTGACCAATTCATGTGCCAGCAGTCAATTTGTTTTGGGTTTAGTTCTTTAATATCTTTTTTCCTGTCTCTCTGATTATTTTATGCATAGAAATACTGCTGGTGGTTCCAAAAGTAAAGACAGTATTTATTTTTGTATCCTTCTCCTTTTTAAAATGTCCTGCTTGTTTTGAAAGGTGATTTATAGGTCTGAACATAGTGAGAGCTGAAAATTTGCTAAAAGGTTGGCAGGTTTGGTGTGGGGGCAGGTGGATTCTAGGTCAACCTTGTCTCTTCATTATTAGAACATATATTTAAACGTGTAGTAGCTGCCAGTGAATTAACTCTCTGCTTTGTCTCCCAGCATTCAAGACTCTGGGGAAACTTTTATCTGCATTGTAAGTTCCACTCAAAGCAAAATTTATTTTTAAACTGAGTCTGCTTGGCTGAAAGATAAAATATTAAAGGAGTTTAAGAGCCTTCTTGAATTTTCCACAGGTGAGAATAGATTAACTTTTCTTGTGTTCAGTTCTGGAAAAGTAATTTGCACATCCAGGCCAGCTCTCTCTTCCTGTTCCCCTTTTTTGTCATTCAAAATGCAAAGGTTCTGAGGATGTTTTTTATCTGCCATTTAAAAGATTTCTTTTTGCCTCGTGCTTTCATTAGACATTTCTAGCCCAGAGTCCCATCTCAAAACATCTAATTCCAGATGTTGTTTAGAAATTAGGGTAACCATGGCATCTGTGGAAAACTGAAAAACTTTTGTGCGCTCTTGAAGTAAGACACAGTAGTTAGATTGTCTGAATTGAAATGTTATACAAGGCTAGTTCAAGTAAGGTCTTGGCCTCAGTTAACCAAGTACCTGACAATGAGCTAATTGACTGCTGGTTTAAAAAAAAAAAAGGAAAAAAATAAAACAAAAAGAAATATATCTAACAGCAGTACAATAATGTATTTAAATATTTTGCTTTTCTAGTTTTATGATTGTGAAATGGCTGGGATTTCCAAGTGAGTACAGTCTTTGGGGATTTTCTTCAAGAAGCAATTTTTTTCTGCATCATCTCTAACAGAGAAAGGGCCAGAGTGTCTCTGGCATAAACTCACTGCACTGGTTCTGACGTACCCTAGCCCAATGCCTTGGTCTTTTAAAAATATTTATAGTAGATGTAATTCATTTTCCCAGCAGCATATTCCCTTTGAAACCAGTAAAATGTCAGAAGCTGGAAAGCAAGGATGGTGCAGGGAGCAGGACATGGGACCAAGTTTTGCCCTAGACAGACAATTCAGCACATCAGAAGTCACAGAAGGACCTTTCCACCCATCATCTGCCCCTCGCTGTGTTTTCCTGGGAGCCTTTCCCTGGCCTGCATTTTGCAGCACACGCTGTAGTAAAGGAGCAGCCCCTCGCCCAGCTTGCTCGGAGCGTGACCTGGCTGTTGTGCAGCAAAAGCAAGAAGGCTGGGAAGACAGAAAGAGAGCAGAAGTGTGAAAACTGAGGAGAACACATAAATATCTAAATAAATGCAGTCTCCTCTCTTGGCTTTGCTTTTCCATCCTGCCCGTGGGCTTGTGTTTGAGACATTACAGTCTGTTGCCATAGCACTTGTCCTGGTACCAGAGGGCCAGCTCTAACTGGTGTTTGCGTGGAGGCAAGTTAATAAAATTTTATTCTGCTGGTGACCAAAGGAGAAAAATTACCTTTTGCCATTTCCCTCCTTCAAGCAGAGGGTCAGGGACCAAAGGAAGCAAGGGTGCAGAAGTTTCTAGAACCAAGTAGAGCCATGCAGTCGGGTCAGCTCAGCTCCCATATTTATTTCACCAAAAGTCAGCCCTTTTGTGTTCTGGTTTATTCTGGATGCTATTCCAACCCTGCTACCGGCCCCACTGGTAGCTCTCAATGCTTCCCAGGGTGTTGGAGGTGCACAGAAGATGTAATGGAATGCTTCTTGAAGGAGTAGAAGTGCTTCCAGAAGCAGCTCTCACACTCAGCAGAGCCTGCTGCTCTCTGAAGGAGTTGATATTATCTGTTCCTGCCCAGCTCTCCCAACAGCTGGAGTGATTTCAGTCTGAGCAGGCAAAGACATCTTCCACAGTGTTTGCTGTGCCCGTGCTCATGGTATCAGATACTGCTCACCATTTCTTTGGTTTCTTTTCCTTTCAGGGCACGTGAAAATTGCTGGTTTTGTGAGAAGCAAACTGTAAAGGAGATCTGCTTGTTTGTACATGGACTAGCTGGCAGTCCAGCATACCAGACCAAGCACAACTCATCTCAGAAAGTATCTGAGCAAATCACACCAAGGTAACCCACCCTGGGCCTCTAGACACAGCAAGCAGCAGTCAGTACAAGTGAATAGTAGATCATGGAAACCAAATGAATTAAAAGACTGTTCATCTGCTCTCATTGCTGACAGAATATTAAAGATGGGGGAAAAAAAAATCTGTTATCTTATCCTGAAACACTATTTGATTTGCTAATGGTTTGTTGCTTATGATGAATCCCATGCAGTCAGTAGAGCATGGCTCAGAGGAGTAGTTTAAGGTTTTGAACAGAAAAAAGGATCTTGCATTTTGAATACTGATGTTGCAGGTTCCCCCTTACTCTGGAGAAGGAATGCACAGGGAGCATTAAATGGTGCAGCACTTTTAGGCATTCTTCTCTCCTTTCTTATGACAGCAAATATTAAGTTGTTCAGTTCTGTGGGAGTTATTAACACCTTCAGAGTCACGCTTTGGGCTGGAGGAGCTGGAAAGCAGAAGGAAAGTGGAATATCCTCAAGAACACCACAGAAAGAATGGAATCAATTTCCTTGAACAAAGATGAGGATTCTTCAGCTCTGAGTCACACATCATGAATTTCTGAAGTGTCACATTTGGATGGAGAGAGAATTACACTGGGACATGAAAAAATGCTTGTTTGACTTCTTAATGAGAGAGGTCTTAAGCTTAAGCTTTGTAAGACGTGGTACAGGAAGATTGTTCTGACAGGCTTGTGCCATGTGGAAGGTGGAGATCACTGCTTGGGGAAAACCTCAGCAGCAGCAGCACAGGACAGGGTCGCTGTGGCTGTTACCAATGTTCATCCTACTTAGCATGCCAAGATAAGACTGTTCAGAATCACTCATTGATCCCTGACTCTGAAAGGTATGGAAGATTAGCAAGTAGCATTTGAAGAGGTTTAGATTGCTATGAGAGCTCTGGAGTGGGAATTTAATGGTACCCATAGTCTACAGCAGCACTAAGCAACCCAAATGCTGCTGTGAGGGACTGAGCTGCTGACTAATTTATGACAGCATCCATCTGACACATGTTCTTCAGTGACACTGATGCTTCAGCCTAAGAGAGGATTTATACCCTTAGCAGTTCTATTTTATATGTGCAAAGGCATTGAGGGACTTGCTCTGCTCCCCAGATCCCTATTTTATCTGCTTGCCAGCTGTAAAAGCAAATGATCTGAACTTACAGTCTGCAACAAGATCCTGAGCAGGATCTTGCATGTGGACATGGATCACAGCAGTTGCTGGAGCCCTGCACACGTAGGAGATGTGCAAGGAAATAGCCTGTGGCACCTGACACACACCTAAGTGCTTCAGCTTTTAAAAAGATAGGAGAGGGGAGTGCACAGAGGCCAGCTCCTTCTTCACTCACAGAGAGACATCAGCAGGGTGCATCTGGACTCTTCCAAAAAGGAGGAGTTGTATGGTTTTGCAGGACACTGAGTGTGTTTTGGGACTTGGGTCTTGTTTTCAGTCAGAATGCAATAGCAAGCTGGTTTGGTTTTGTCTTCCTGCTGGGACTTTGCCAAGGGTTCGAACACCTATCATCCATCCTGCTGCATCTTTGCAATGCTGGGCATGCTGTGGTCATTGTCAAGAGTAAGGGGAGATTCTGATTTTCAGTAGCACTTGTGCTACTGTGTGTTTAGACGTAGAGGTCTAATTTTAGCCAATATATATTTTATTTTATATAAAATAAAATAGAATATACAAGAAATACAATTTAGGTGAAAGAATCAGTTCTTTCACATAAGCACCTATTTCCACAGATAAAAGGCATGTGATAAAGGAGGTGCCAGGAGGACCCTTGCAGTGAGGTCTTTTTTACACATCACAGCAACTGGTAGAGAGAAAGTGGAAAAACTAGGCTACCCTACAGAAAGAACTTTCTAAAGGCATCTAAAATATATTGCTCAGACTGAAAAGTTGTTCAGAGTGTTAGGGTTCACATAGCTGATTAAAGAATAACATTGTAATATGAGGCTCTTAGGCTTTTTGCATCTCTGGGAAATGTGACATCTCTGGTGGTTTTAGAGCCATCACTACCTTCTTCCTGGATCAGAGGGAAAGAGCATCTGCCTACTGAATCTCCTGTGCCTTACACAGTATTGATATAATTCATGTTTGCATGGCTTGTGAGATATCATGGTATCACACTACAAGAGCACTTTGCTACAGTGACAGGTTTGTATTTTGAGCTGAAGAGTCTGTTGCAGCTAGAACACGCCAGCTGTGCTTGTCTGAACGCTGAGTGGCCTGGAGGCACTGACTCCAGCAGATTGTCCATCAGCAGAGTGCAACAGCATGGCAGGGAAGCCAATATATTTTCATGCCTTTTATGCAGAGCAGGAGAACTGCAGGCTCATAGGCTCGGAAAAAGCCAAGTAGAGCCCTAGGTTCCTGAGAAATATTAATTAATCCATTTAGAAATTACTGCAGTGGGGAACATTACGATACACAGCACGAGTTGCCTACCTTGGTGAGGAACTTTCTTCTCGTGTTGTTGCAGTTCTCATTTGCTGCAGCTTTCGACTGGAGAATGCTGGTGACCACATGTGGAGGACCAGGTGGGCTGTCTTCTGTCTCTGATGTGCATGGCAGCTGTGTTCTGGGACAGCAGTCAAAATCCTCTTGCCCCCAGCTGGTAGAGATCTCAAAGGAATCGGGGCATTTCTCGTCGGGGCTTGACCCATCATCACTGTTTTTGGCATTGCAGAGTATAAGTGATCTTGAAATGGAGCGAAACTTTCTTGACTTCCTGTTCCCAGCATGGTTCTTTTGATCCATCTTCAGAGAGCCGCTGCTCTTTTTCCTATCATTCTCCCATTTATGTGGCATGATCCTTTCAATAATTTTCTCTGCTTCTCTTGTGCTAAATATCCTCCAGGAAAGGAAATATAAAAGTAAGTTGTAATATACCCCACTTTCTCCCACTTAATAACCTACGCTGCTGGAAAGCCCTAATGAATAAATCGAATCAACAGAGCCTTTCAGTCTGAGAACAGCCACGTGGTATCTCATGACTTGCTAATTCTGCTTCTGTGCAGAGCTCTACTAGATTCTCCTTCACCTTTTCATTCTCTTGCCATGTTACCCAAGCAGAGTGCAGTGCTTTTAATAAATGTTTGTGATGCTTCCATTGTCTGCTTGCTTTGGGCATCTGCTGAATTTGCATGTTGAAATCCCAAATTGAAAAGGAAGATACTTTAAAAGCATTATTCTATCCTCCTAATATTATCTGGAAAGAAGAAGCTCCTTCTGAAGTTTGATTCATGAAACCACTATAATTCAAAGAAGATTAATCAAATTGTCGACGCTGAGTTCTCTGCCTGGCACATCCGAGTTGTAAGTGGTTTAGCAAAAGTAGATCTTAGCCTTGAGAGAGTAAGGAATGTCAGGCTGCCATAAAACTTCCACCTTTGCAAACCAGAACTCACTTAAGGCTGTGCATTTAAGAGTAACAGAGAGATCCAGTGAAGCACTTAAGATGTGAATATCTGATTAGGGATTGAACTCTGTGAAGGAATACAGCTCCAGTACATCAATCAAAATGTGTCCTATTACAGAAATGGTTTGTTTCAGCACATGATTCAGCATATAAAATTAAGATAAATTGGAAAAAAAGATAAACAATCAAAATGTAGCAAAGGTTGGAGGTTTTTTAAAACGAGCAATGTAATGAGCATTTTAAGATAACGAAGGGGAGCTCTGTAAAATTCTTCTTTTTCTCTCAGAAAAAGCCTTCTAGAAATGCTGTGGTAGGTTTGTGTCAGTGCTGAAAATTCAACAAGAAGAAGCCTAAATGAATTACTTTGACTCTCTCGCCTAAGTTTTATCATCATATTTGTTACACAAACTTTTCTCTTCTCCTCACAGAACCTAACTGATACTGTATGTTGCCATTCTGGAGAAAATACCAATTGAAACTTAAATATTCGCATAAATCAAAGGTTCTGTGGGTGTATAGGAGTATATGTCAAGTTCTCCAAAGCTGTTGTGCTTTCTGCCCCTCTCTGTGTGTCTTTGGGATCCTCTCTGCACCTGTGGGAGAGTCTGACCCCCCTGGATTGGAACAGGGCAATGGAAGTCACTGGGCTCCCAGCCTCCCTGACATTGGCATGAGGGAAGCTTTCAGGGTCAAACTGAACTTGCATGTTCTCTATTCCCTTAAATTCCCAGAAGGTTCTACTTTTTTCTTCTTTTAGGGTCGCCTCTCTAATGAATGAGGAGATTGGTGTGATGGAGAACTGCCCAGCAGCACAGCCACGCTCCCCTCCTGTGACACGGAGCACACCAAGGTAAGGTCTGGAGATCTTGTTTGTGGCTTTTAAAAGATGCACTTTTTAGTGTTTTGGTAAGCCTAAAGCTTTAGTCTACCATCATATGCATGAAATAAACTGCAATCTTTGAATTTGGAAATCCCTGTTAGCATCTCTGCTGTATTAGGAAATTAATCTTGCTAAAGCCTATGATGTTGTGTTTCCTGTAAGTCTAAATGAAGGTAAAAATGCAATCTGGCCCATTAGACCAGAATGTGGAGTTGAAAAAAAAAGGATGGCTGGGGTGAGGGGAATTTCTGCAAGTCCCTACTCTCAGCACCTGGGTAGGAAGCAACAGGGCTGGAGGTGAGTGGAAAGTGCATTGCTTGAAATTTGGCAATAGGGATCAGTGCTCCTTCTGCGATTCTGGCAGCTGCTGTTAGACACAGGCAACAACAACGCCACAAATGTACCCCAGGTGCACATTCAGACCTAAACAACCCTGCCCGTGTGGGGAAGCTAAAGGAAAGGACACTTGTCATTCAAGGATTTCGGCGTTTTACATTAACCACACTCTTACTTTTCTCAAAGAGGAAGAATTTAAAAAGAGCTATTTAGCATTTGGATAAGCAGAGGACTTGATAGCTTAATGGTCAAAATGCAGCTCTCTGGAGACTGGCATGCTAGAATGAAGTCCTTTCTTGCTCTGCCTGAAGCTGTTGAGCTTAAGAAGGGAGAGCTGCTACCAGTACTAAATCTCCAAGAGGAGCCTCTCTGGCTCTGCTAAACATCTGGGATGCAGGGACTCACAGAAGCACCTGTTGAAACAGCGAAGGAAACACTGGTCCAAGTGCACTCTTCTTTCCCATCCCCCTGTAATGCTCCTGAGGAGTTTTGCCTTATGCAGAGAGAACTCTTTGCCCTGCTGCATCAGCTGTTTCCTCCTCCCCCACCCCCAAGAGAGCTCCATCCACTCAAAGACCAAGTTTAACCCTGAATGACTTACCTAATCCCACAGCGAGCCAGTGGCTGACGTGAAAATAAACCCAGTAGACCTGAAGACTTCCAGTTAAATACTTGCTCTTGCTCTAAGTGTTAGATCACAGGTCCTAACTAAGGCAACATTCTTTCCAGAGCTGCTGATTCAGGGTTGCATAAGTGACAGAAATACAGGAGGTACCAAAAACATAGTCTATAAGTTTTCCAATAAAAATATCCAGAAATGTTATTTTACGCAGCATACAATATCACCAGTGCCAGAGAAGCTCTGTGATTCATTGCCATCTTCCACCAAATTTAATTCAATATATTGATGGCATGGACAATTACTTCTAAGTCAATTCTCCAAACCATTCATCTTTTTCTCCAGTGCACTCACTGCTTGTCATTTTCTTTTGCCATTCTCATACCTCCAGATCGCCTGATGGAAGCTGTCTGTGGTTTGTAATGCAAACCAAATGTTCCTTCTCTGTTTCATTTTTTTCTTCCCCCAAGCTTTATTTTTCCAGCTTTAAATTTAAAAAGCCCAAACTCAGTCTGTCTTCTGCAAACAAAATACATGATCTGAGCTATGGCCATTTGGTTCAAATTTTTGGTTGGATATTAAACCAAGCATTTACAAGATACAAATAATTTGGTGTAGCTCCCAGATTGAATGCAAATGCTCTGCTCTTAACCAGATAGGAAGAAAGACAGAACTTTACTAGCAAGAACAAGATGAGTTTTATGTTACCAAGTGCTAGCAGCATCCTCTTTTAATCTAGATCTTGCATCCTAATTTAATCTAGATCTTGTGATCTTACTCAGATTCGTTACTGAGCAGTACTATTAGCACTGAACTATTGCAGATGTCTGGGGTTTCCACACAGTAGGAAAAGCTAAAGATTTGGAAGTTTTCTAACAAAGAGTAAGAAACCCTCAGAGAGTTGAATTAAAAAATAATAATAATAAAAAAAACCCTAATTGTAAAATAAAAATTCAAAAGGAGGAACTTACAACAGCGAGGCAGACAAACCTGACTCCTGCAGAAGGCTGCTCCTCTTCATAGGCCTGGCAAAAAAGACAGAGTGAATAATTGAAAACACACTCTCCTGGTGCCACGTGACTCAGTTTCAGTAATTCTGCTCAGTACATTGGAACGGAGCTATTGTTTCCTAATTGAGGAAAATGTCAGCAAGGCTAGATAAACAAAAGCAATGGGATGCAGTATTGGGGAAACCGTTTCCAGCAGGCTCCCAGCTACCCGGAGAGGGCAGGACCATTTAAGGAGTTTGTGCCATTTGTTTTTACCCATCGCTCTCTGGTCCTAGGATTGATGAGGTTGGGGCATGTTAAACCTACCTGAGGGGACCTGGGGCAACAGCAGGGCCTGTGCTAATCCAGTGAAGGTTTTCTGCTGGAGGCTGAGATGGCAAGCATTTTTCTTGTATTTTTCAGCAGATATTTTAACATTAAGCTATAAGAGTTTAACGGACAAATTGCACTCCAGGAGCAGAACATAATAGGTGCCACTTTTGAATGCCAGACCCCTGTATTGTTCACCATGAACACAAGCTCTTTAACCTACCAGTTCTCAAATACTTTCCCCTTTATGGGCTAGACCGCAACTTTGTGATCCCACCTGATCAAGGGCTCAGAAAATTGTTGTTTATGACACAGATCACGTCAGTCCCCCCCTGTCGATCCTCAGTTATGCTCAGATGGGCAAAAAACAATCTTGCTGCAGAAACCTGCTTGCTCTCAATGAACTCATGTGATGACATTCATAGGGATTTCGTAAATTTAAAAAAAAAAAAAAAAAAAAAAACCTCCATAAAAGAAAAAATTGTATCTGAAACAGTTAATGTTAGTTTATTGAAATAGTCAGGCCTCTTTAGAGTGTTCTCATAAACCATAAATCTCATGCTTTTGAGGAAAATGTAAGCATAAACCTGGCCCTGTCTGGTCATGGAAATGGTCAACATGAGAGTGCTTAAACACCTGCTGGCCTCTGTGTTCTGTGTCTTAAAGGTCCTGGTTTTATTGCTCTGTCACTAACCTTGCAAAAGAGGGAGAGGAATTTTAAAATAGGTTTAAAATATTGCACGGATAGGGTCTCATGCTTAGTGGTCCTATGACTTCTAGGTAAAACACAGACTGTAAGGACAAACATCTGTTCCATGAGAATGATTCCCATCCTGGGGCAAAAAGGGAAGAGGAACTCTCTGCCCTGTGCCATGTCTACAGGAGCCCTGGAAAACTCTGTCCTTGGTAATACAATCGTGGGCATTCTGTATTTTAAATGTTTATCAAGAGAATTTTATGTTTTTTTCCTAACATCTAAGGTTTTGGGATATTAGCTCCCCAAAGGAAATCTTCTCTAAAGGACACAGTTTCTACCTGACTCACTGGTTAACGAATGACGTGGAACATTACCCAACTCTTTCAGAAGAACCAAGACTTGGTGCTGAGTAGTGATCAACAATTATGAGGTAGCTTTCCTGGAAAGGAGGAGAAATAGGGAGCTGACTTTGTATTTTGGGGAAGAGTTTGTCCCTGTATTTGAAGAGAAAGGACAGTGGCCTTGTAGGTAAAATGGGGTTTCATATGTAGTGCTTGCACTGTAAAAACAAAATATCAACAAGGAAGGAAAGCCACATGCTGTTTACCACTTTGCTGTCTTTCACTACAACGCACACATGTTTTTGTTTAGCAATGGAGAACTCATTCACACAAAATCTCAACAGTCCCTGAGTTCTGATCCAAGCTGATTGAGCTGGAAGCTCAAAAGCATTGGAAAGCTTGCTTTATTTCTTCCCATTGTCACATGCTTTTGCATTTCCTGACTATGGGCTGAATAATGTCATCCCTAAGCCACTGGGAGTTTTGTTCATTCCAAGTCTGGACTTCTGCCAGGGCCAGCAGCAGAAACATAAATATCACAAGGAGGGGCTGTTTTTCGTGCTGCTTTACTCTAACCTTTTGCAGTTTTTTCCATCTTCTCTGGACAGTAATTGTTCAGTGCCCAGTGGTGAACAGAAAAGCAGGTTTTTAGAAGCTGTAAGGAAAAGGAGAGAGAGAGAGAACCTCTGCTGTGCCTGCCTTGTTGCACAAATGGTATGCTTTGATATTGGATACTGTGGTCAATCTTCATTACTTAGCTCAAAGGTATTGTAGCAGGAAAAGGGCAATGAACACTGATCAGAGGCTGGAATTTTGTATTAAAAGATTGAAATTATGTGGACCCTCCTCTGCAGAAAGGAGCTGCATTGATAAAAGTTTATGAGATAATAGGAAATATAAGGCAAATCAGTGTGGTTTCTTTACTTCCTTCTCATGTGAGGGACAGGGAAAGAATGTGGTAAAATAAAGAGTGTTCAAACAAATAAAAGGAAATACTTAAAATCTAAAGCATAATGAATGTGTGGAACAAGAAGGCAGCAGAAATCATGAGCACTTTGAAGTTAGCTGTTTTGTCTTTGATTTCAGTCAGAGAGAGATTTCACCCCAAGAGGTTGCAGCAACTCCTGCTCCAGAATGAAAGTCAAACAATGCAGCTCACAGATAGAGTGATGCTCCTGCCATGGGATAGTTACCATAAAACGGATTAACTTGCTGATGTCTGGAGCTAGTGTCTATTGGCGGTGGGTAAAGGAAAGAGAGGAGCCACTGGATTTAATACTTCTGGCAATTCTTCTCTTTTGCATGACTAAAATCAGGATGTGTCTGGAACCATAGTAGATACAGGAGCTGATCCCTCTTTTCTCCAAATTATTTTCCGTATACTCAGGTTTGGATTCCAGAGGACAAATATGCAGACTATTCAGTACCAAATATTTTGCCTGTTGCTACTGGTGATAACCTTTTCCAAAAAGGAACATATAAATTTAAACAGGACATTAGTACTGGGCAAAGCAGATCTAAGTAATGATGGAACAGCCTCAGTCCTGATCTCCACCCAGCTCCAAATACAGCTTGTGTTAACACGAAAGCAAGCCAGTAGTTTGGAGTGTTCGGGTTTTGTCCTGTCCTTACATTGCTCAGCAAACTGATAAATTACTTTTGCCTTAAACACAGTCACAGCTCTCACATTTGCCATATTCCAGACTACAGTTGTGTTGCACAGGACAATCCATCCCCTCATTGCTGCTAAAACAGGCTGGATTAGTCATCTCTGTCTTGGGTTTCATGACCTTCACACTGCCCTTCCATCCATGAGAACACAGCAACCTGGCACGTTGAGTCACTCTATAAACCCAGCTAATCCAGTATCCTTCTCCAGAAATAACTGATAACAATTGTTTCAAAGGGATTAACTTGTTAAAAAAAAAAAAATCAAGATAGAGTTTGCTTTCAGGAAGAGTTCCTGAGTACCTTGTTGGTAGAGTGGACTGGCACTCGGAGGTTTTGTATATTATTCCAAAATTCTTGGACCTATCACGTTATGATATGATAGTCTTGTTTTACCAGAAGTTACAGCTGCCCCATCATAGATAAATATTGCATTCTGTCAAATTGGGTAAATCTCTTTCTAATTCCTTTCGTTACTCAGTACCTAACTTTTGCCAGGAAGCACAAAGATTTTTCTTTTTTTTTGCTTGTACACATGAAATGAATCCTAGATCCTAGAATAGAACTGTAATTTATCCATTTCTGGCTCCCATTAAGCTTTTGATTTCAAGAGTATCCACAGGCAATGAGTTTCATGTGTTACATATAAATGTACTTCCGTGTAATTGCTTTAAATTTGTTGCCTCTAAGATTTGTTCGGTTCTTGTACTAGGAAAAATATTCTGATCTTCACATCTCCATGGAATCCTTTCCTCATTGATCTCTGTACTGATGTCATCCTCTATCTTCTACATACTTTTATCTTTTTTTCTTCTGCCCCTCCTTCCAGCTTCACGCTGCTTTCATATGTTTGGAACTCCTCCTTTTGCATCAGATCCTTTTTGAAAAAAATCACTTCCTTTGTGAACTTTATTACCTGACTATTTCATGATGGTATCCAGCTCTGCAACCTCCTAGACTATTTTCAAGTGAATTGCTTTCCTGTGAATTATTAAAACTTCCTAGACCTTGTCTTGCCAGAAACATTCATGTTTCATTACTTGCACTCCCACTCTGTGATTACGAACCTTTCTTGTTGCAGTGCCCCAGAGATGCGCAGTAAAATACTGCTTACACAGTTCCATGCAAGAGGATCTCATACTCAGTGTACACCCATAAAAAGCACTTTTACCTCACCTTGAGAACATACCCTGGAACTCCATGAAGAATATGTTACTTTATGCATACAGTGCTTTGTCTGCAGAAAAAGCAGCCCATGTGATTTACATAAGTGATTGTGCTAAGAGCGTGTGATTGAAAAAGCACAGCACTGTGGGCGTGGAGTGTGCTGGCTGTAGCCATGGTGGGGTGCATGAGGCAAGGCAAGACTGGTACCATTTCAACTAGGTGTTGTGGGCTGTATTGTAATTTTAATATTTTTATAGTGTGCATATAGATTTTGTGTATGACACTAGGTTGGGCTTCGAGAAACACTAAATATTGATGTCAGCTAGGAGATTGCTAAATATCTGGTACTGAAGGAAAGGCTCATTTCTTTTTTAAAACCACTGACTAATGCACAGCTTATAACTTAATGCAGCACCAGACTAGTAAAAGCATTATGTGAGCTCTCCTGTATGGTGTCGTTCAAATTTAAACAAATATTTTTAGAAGTTATGACTTTACCTCTTCTTTCCACATTTCCAGTCGCATAATGCTCCTTTTTCATCTGACTTAGTATTCCCTTTAATTTATAGTTCCTTAAACTGTAGGCAGACATAAAGGGCCCTTTAGATTGAATGAAAGGAGAATTATCAATAGCAAAAACTATAATTTATAAGGAAAAAAACATAAAGGGCAAAAGAAAACTGAATTTACTCTACCTGCAAAAATGATATGAAAATTTTGTCTATATTTTTCATGAGTTCAGTTAAAAGGCGCATTTAGACCTGCCTTTTTTTTAACCTTTTATTGTGAATCCATGTTGGATTCTGTCATATTTGTTGCTACTACCTTCTTTACTCCTTCAACAGCCAGATGTGAATGAATGGAAGTACTGAAAAGGTGAATGTACTCAGTCCACCTGAGAAACAGTGGCAGAATTTGCTCCATATTTCACACTCTGGTCCGGGCACCACTTGCTCCAGCAGCCTGATCTCATTCTCACCAGAGTCAGGGGCTTGTTATACTTTGGCATTTCACAGGTAACATGTGTGGTCCTGTCTGGGTTGCTGGGTTTGTTGGTTTGGGTTGGGCTGTTTGTGGGATTTTCTTGAGGGGGAGAAGGTATTGCAGAGTGGTTTTGGGGTGTTGTTATGGATTGGTTTGGGCTTTTTCATTTGTTTCTTTGTTTTTTCAGCTAGCATTGTCAGGGATTGGTGATGAATTACGCAACCTCTTCTCTTGGGTATCTGTGTCTGAATAAAATGACTTTACCACGTTTGAACCGTTGTCATTTCAAGCACAAGGTTTAAGGAGTAGCTGTTTCTGAGTATTTGTCGTTCCTGGAGCTTGGCAGAGGCAAAGCTCCTTAACACAGGCTGCTTCTTAAGTCTGCATTAGAAAAATCTTGAGGACCCTTCACGTTTCTGCTGTGGCACCTTATCTCTAAAGCTGTGACAATCAGCATGAAGCTGAGCAGGCAGTTTTTGTTTGTGGTGTTGAAGATAACAGAGTAAAGTTCCAATGGCAGCTCTCTTGTTTTTTGGCAATGCTGTAGCTTTTAACTCTGACTTTAGTGGCAGTGCACACCACGTATGTCACTCACCAGCACTATCAGTGACAAAAAAATGAGGTTATTTTACAGGTTTCCCATGAGGGAATATATCTGTCACATAAATAGGTTCCTGGTAAGGCATAAACCACAATGTTTCTGGTGCTTCATGAGATCTGATGATGCCTTGGTCATAGGTGTGATAAGTGGTGCTGGGGTCAGCTGTAGGATCCGAAAGAGTCAGGATTTAGTGTCTGTGGAGATTATTTTTCTTCCATGTTTTGAAATCAGCCTACACCTCCAGAGCAGTGTCTAATGTTAAATAGTTTAGAGCTAACAGCTGAGAGATCTCAGCTGGGGATTCCTGATCTTGGGTTTTGATTTTTCTACCGAATCAGTTTTCAAGCCCAGAAGAAGTTGTTCTAATTAGCTAGTATAATTAACCTGTCGAACAGAAAATGTTAACCTGTAATTCCTGCACTGATGGAAATAATTCCTACTGCAGCTAAAGCTTGTCTTTTAAAATAAGCACCAAATCTGAATGTAAAGACATTATTACACCAATCTGGGAAACTTGCTATACACTCAGACAGTTACACTGCTTAGTTACCATTTCTTTCAATCATCACTGTGTCCTCATTTGCCTTTATCCCTGTGTTGGCCCAAAAGAGCTTGACTATTGCTTTTACAGCCCAGTAAAGGCCTAGGATCACTTCCCCTGCATTTTTTACAAATATCTGTAGGAGGACCATGGAGTGAGAGGAGCCATGGAAGAGCAGCTATAAACTGGATTGTGGGACGGACTTTCTGCCTGCAGACACGGGGCTGACTTGTGAACAGACCCTCTGGAAAGGCTCTCTGGATCCACACAGAAAGCTGGTGTGAAACAGTGTGCTGAGGCTCACACAGTGCCATCTACTGCAGCAGGCTTGGTGTGCTTGGCCACTGAATGACTCTGACCCTGCAGGAGGGATGTGCTCAGGGAAGTCAAATTTTCCAGTGTCCTTTTCTTATGTAAGCTCATTTTTGATCCAGAGAGTACCAAATAATGATTACCATAAGAACTGATGCTATCCTTTGTCTCAGTTTGGATTTCCCAAAAGAAGCAGCCTCTTCTGGGGTTTAAGTCCCAAGTGATTGTCCAAAATCGTGTTCCAAGACAAAAATATGACCAGCAATATTACCCAGGATTTTCTTTTTCTGGTTCTTTCCTTTTTATTTCAACACCTTTTAAACTGATTATAAATTTTGTCTTTTCATTCATGGATGGAATCTTTAAAGAGTCGACTCAAACTTTCGAGAATACCCAGACCTTTGGGGGTTGCATAAGTTGAGAGGGTTTTTTTCGTATTTCTGGTTAAAAGAAAGGTCCTTATATGCATAAAATTGGTATCAGGAAAATTTTAAGACTTTGACAGTATCAGTTTAGGCTCAGCATTAATCTTGGGCAAAGAAGTAAACCACCCATAACTGAACCTTACCAACCACATCTAATGCACTAGAAAGCAGTGAAAGTCTGCCCCAGCTCATTTTTGACTGAACACTCTAATTGAGTCTGGAGATCTCCTTCCAGCTCTAATGGCAACCTGCTGGTTTGACCCAAGCTTTGCTTTCCCTCACTCTGAATCCTCGCCCTCATCAAAGAAAGAGGGCTGTGGCCTTGTGGTCAGTTTCTTTCTTGGGTGTGTGGGGTGAGAATTTCTCTGATGAAAACTACTGGAAGATAATTAAATGTTTGTTGCTTGTTTTTTTTAATGGGACAACAGACAAAATAATTAACAACTTGTCTTAGAAAGCGACAAGAATTTGCAGGTGTCATGTGAGGCTATCCTACAGCAACCCATCTCCTCTGAAGCAGGATCTATTGCATACAAAGGTTATTCCATGTGATAGGGCAGGCAAGCTCCCTGCCAGGGTGCAGCATGAGCCACGCTGTAATGCAGAGAGCAGAAATGGTACAACAGCAGGAGACAAACAAAGATCACATCCCTGGGGCTCTCTGACAGCAAGGAGCTGTAGAAGCGATGAAGAGCCTGTCAGGTCAGTCCTTCAGCACAAACCGAGGCAATTTGACTGCCCCACAGCTTTGTGGCATCTGTTCCCGGGCACAGGCTGGTACAGTGGGGGGAGAGGGGAGAGTTTTGTCCCCACCTCCACCCCGGGGAGCAACCCCCCTGCAGAGGAGCAGCAGGGGCTGCTCCAAAGCCCTGGCAGTGACACCGTGTCCCAGGGCAGTGCTCGGCAGGAGCTCAGGGCACAGCAGCTCCATCACACCAGGCTGCCCTGGCAGCACGGAGAGCACAGCATCAATATCCGTGTGCTACACCGGCCTGCACCTTCTCCTCTAGGCTCAGGCTGTTTGAATCAGTTGCTAATGAGGCGCATAATGAAGGACACTATTAAGCGAGCACTGCATTAATAATGCTGGCAAGGTTTCAAGTCTCCAGATGTTATTTATAATACATGACTAAACAAATACGTATCCCCTTTGAGACTCAGGAGCAATTTACTGATTTCCTGTATAGTTCATACAGAGATTTGAGTAAATACTGCATTTGAATGTCTTGTTTGGGTCTACGCTCTGGAACTGTAGTAGAGAATTCTATTAATGTTTAATTTTAAAATAGTTTGAATATGTGTTTTCAGGTTATTAGACGCTGCCCCTTTCTAGTTCTCATGGAGGAACACATATTTCTGTATTACTTCTTTAAAGAAAAATAAAACATTCAATGGATATAGCCTTCAGTTACACAGCACAGTGGAAATGAGTAGAAAGGTTAGAGAAAATTCTGGGGAAAAATGGACTTAACAAAAGCTAAAAAAATATTCAAACCCCATATCCTCTCCTTTACATCTGTTTTTAAAATTAATTACTATTATGTGTGAAATTTAATTGCTGGTGAGATACTTTGTAGATTTAAAATGTTTCTGAGTAATGAATCATTTGATCTGTGATTTTGTTTCTTTTCTGTCTCTTATAATATTGCAGGTATACAGAGGCCTTCCAAACTGAAGAAAGCTGTGAACTCACAAAAGTCTCTGGTCCACTCTGCAGGCTTTTATACACATCAAGAGGAATAGGAGAAATATTTTACAGTAAACTAGAAGTGTCCTAAATTAAGGTACTTCCATGCAGTGCATCTCTGTTTAATTCATAATGTTGATCATTGAACAATAATACTTAGCTTAAAATTTCTCAGATAATTTAAAAACAAAGCAGTGATAACAGTGAATAGACAGACAAAAACATAATTTGTGAAATACCTCTTATCTGCTTATTCTTCCCTTTCAAATTCTGAAATTAAAGCAGTTGAAAATAATACATACTGACATGACTGCATGATGCCTAAATAATTTGTTTTAAAAATATCACTCACCATTGCCAAGTCTCTTCTTATTTAAATCTGCTATTATAATTTCTTCTTGGATTTGAAGTACGCAGCAGAGTCCATTCCCAGTGTGCTAAACACTTGAGAAAATAATAAATGCCGTGTAAGTCCACAGTGTTTGGATATTTGACTGTAACTCCTAAGCATTCAAAGTGACTACTCAATATAACAACTTCTCCTCTGCAGAAAATGCCTCGCTATTTGCCAGCAAATCTTTAGTGCTTTAGATTGGGTATTTCCAACTACCGCCCTACTTGCTAGGCAGATGTGTATAAAAGAGATGTTATTTCACTGAATCAACCACTGAGATCGTAACCCTTTTCCTGTACCACAAACAGAAATATAAAACCTCAGACTTTCCTTTTGGACTTCTACTGACTTGTGTCTGTTGTAAGAAAGCAAAACACAACTGGTCCAAGCCCTAATATATGGAAAATGTGTTAAAACGTTTTAGATCATCTCGTTGCTTCTCGTTCCTGCAAGCCATTGGTTAACTGGCTCCTTCTGTGTTTATGTAGTTGCATGGTACAAATACAACACCTAAACTTCTCGCCCAAAGTTGAAATGATTCATTTATTACTTTTTACGCCACCCCCAGGAAAAAAAAAAAAGGAAGAAAGAAAACACACAGTGCTCATTTAAGCCAAGTGAGTGAAAACGTCTTTCATAAGGTCTGTAAGGGCTTTGGGAGGTTTTTCTTTGGTGAATAAAGTCTGTGTAGTGGAGGGAAGAGCTTTGTCTGAGGATGGCAGAATTCAGGCTACAGCAAATAGATGAACTAGGATCCTTTTGCTGGGTGAAAATAAGGTAATAGTAAAGGAGGTGCAAGTGTGATTTACTCATATGAGATCAGTTGAGATGGAGTCCTTGTTTTGAGTGGAGGCAGGACGAGAGAGGAGGTATTTTTGTGAGGGTAGTGCCTTGCTCTCTGGAATTATATCAACATTTATTTAGGTCCTTTTGTGAGGTAATTATCCTATCTAGATAATACATAGGCTTTCCATCTTCTGGGTGCTTATAAATATTAGTTAACCACATTAATTATCACCACAATGGGGAGAGCACAAGCAGAACAATAAATGGGGCCCATACTAAGAAGTAGAAAACAGGATTAAAGGAAGACATTTCCTCTGCTTCTTTTCTGTAGTGCAGAGAATGGGGCTATGTGATAAGGCACTATTCCATAGCTCCTTATCATGGTACTGATTTCTGATACTGCCTGTGGATGCAGTCACTGTCAGACAGAAGGGATTACAGCGGGTAGCCCTTGTTCTCCCAACAGCTCTGATGGGACAGTTACCCTGCCTTCATTCATCCTCCTCTCCAGATGGACATTCGACTTAACCAGCCTCTAGCCCTAACAGCTTGTTTCAGGACCACAGCTGGAATCAGCATGTCTAGACTAGCACTGATTTATTCTTGGCTCTCAGACCTATGTGCATGCTACTATTCTATATGCTTCCTGTTAGAGAGGTAATAATGCCATTTCACAGCATAACTTCAGCTTTTCTTTCTTCCTCCCCTTTTTATTGTAATTAGACATTATTTTGCTTATGTAGGAAAATGTCCTGTCCCTGCCCTGAAACAGATCAAACTTCCAGACAAACAAAATAAAGTTCACAAAGGAAACAGTTAAATTTTCTGACTGCCTTCACTGTCAGAGAAAATGCTCAACACATTTGTAAGTTATATAAAACTGCATAAGTTCATATTTTCCTCTCCTGGTTTCACAGCCCAGAACAGAAAAGGACCTTGTGACATCTCTAGGCTCTCAAGAGTTTAGTAATAAAAATAAAAATAATCCTCAGCAGAAAACAACACTCCACACCCTGCTACTGCTGAGCAAATGAGTTTCCCATTTTCCTTACTTATCCTCAGACTAAACAATGTTAAATTTACAATTCCAACAACTATTTATAGCAGGCACTCTACCCTAAGAACCACAAAGGTTGGTGTGTATCATTGTCCTTAATCCCCAGGCCAGCTTTCGACCTGGCATGTCAAACAATTAGGAAAGAAACCTCCTGCCTTAATTAATATCTAAGCAGTTTAAGCACTGAGGCAGGATAAAGCCCCAAGGTGGGTGGTGTGTGGGGTTGGAAGGGGGTGATTCCCATTTCTTTTCATATAAAGAAAGCAAAATACCCTGATCTTAAGATGAAGAATAATTTGTTGATGCATTTGGTGGTACTATTGTTCTTTCCAGTATTATTCTTCAATCCATCTTTAATATAGCCTGACATTTTGTTTGCTTTTTTTGACCACTACTGTGCCCTGAGTAGAAGTTTCCATTAAGCTGTCTGCAGTAACGCCTAGATCTTTTTCTTGAGTGATTTTGCAAACCATCAAGTGTATATGAGTAGTTCAAATTGTTCTTTTTAGTACACATTACCTCACGCTTGCCTGCACTAAATTTCAGCTGCCATCTTTTTTGGTCCCTTCTTTTAGGCTTTTGTTTTGTTTTGTTGGGGTTTGTTTGCTGTGGGGTTTTTTTTTTAAGTCATGGCTTTTCTAAATAATCACATAATTCCCAATTATGCTGTCTCTGCTACTGCATGCTTGCTTTCCAGATGAGTAGCAAAGAGATGAAATTAACCCCAGTTTTGGTGCAGGCCGTAGGATCTCCACTTGTTAATATCCTTCCCAGCTCAAAATAACCATTGGCTTATATTTTTATATTCAGAGTTCACAACTTTCTGAGTCATAATACATTTCTTAGTCCTCTGCTATTCTTTACCCTAAGACGCTTTATGACAGTTAAAATAAACACCTAGGTTATATTCCTGAAATTATACATTCATCCTTTATTCTAATGTCTTCATTAAAGAATTTAATAACAATTGACTGTGAAAACTCTACAGGGACAAGTACAGCCAGAGTGGCTATAGGCAAAGCTAGAGTTTACCTAGAGGAGCAGAATGGCAGGACAGAGAGAATCAAAGTCTCCATTCACCAGAAGAGTCACTTTCAATCTCTCCAGAGCAGCGTGGGATAATCCCCTCACAGCTGAGTTCAGAAAAGCAGCTCCCAGGTGCTCTTAGTCTAACCACTGAGCCCAAGCACGTTCTTCTGTGCAGCAAATGTCACTTCTCCATCTTCCCCTCCTTCCCCTCCCTGCTTCCTTGGCCCCAGTGGAACAGCTTGTGCTGCTCTCAAGCCGCTCAAGCAAAGAGAAATGAGAACGGGACTGGGGTTTGAGGATGCAACTCTTTTCTCCAGCCAGGCCACCCACCCTCACTGAGGTTTTGGATGCAGCCTTGAAAATGAGTGCACGTTCCAAAAAGCATCAAGGAAGAACAGGATCCTTACTACTGAACAAAGCATTAAGTGATCACTCCATGTCCAATTCTGGCATCCACTCACTTTAGCACAGATGGTAACAAGGTGGGAAGAGTTCAGCAAGCCATTATAAGAAGTCTGAGGAGCGTGTTTTGCAGTAAGAGACTAAAGAATTTGTTTCATTTTCTTCCAGCAGATTGTTGCAATGTGATGTCTTTGCTGTCTGTGTACATACCGTCATGAGACAGAATTCAGAGCCCTGGAATGTGAAGGCAGATGCCTTTGAATCAGAAATGTAGTCACACAAAAGTTCATCATGAAGGTAATTAGAACTTCCTGGAATGTTTATTCTGCTCTATGCAATTTACCACAGCAGGGACATACCGGTTTTGGCAAAGTGGCTGATCTCATCTCAACATTTAATACTCTCATGATCAGTTTTGGGAGCTACATTTCTGTTTAGCTCTTTTTCCAAAAGCCTGCTCGGTCATTCATATTTTGCATTAATGTTCTGGACTGGAAGAATGCAATGTAGTAATTGGCAAGATCAGGTGAAATGAATTCACCTCACTAATGGTTTGTTTTCACTACAAGTGAAGCTGTTAATTGTAACTTACTGTGCGTTGTCCTGATTGTACTCAACATGCAAATGTTACATAGCTTAATGAAATGTGAGACTCAAACCCAAGATACTTTTTATTCCAGAACCAGTGGCTTTATCACACTAGTATGTTTTTTGCAGTAACAGGAACTCTATGAGACAAACTGTTTTTAACTATGGCAAAGGTGAATTCTCTTTGAACTCTAAAACGCTCTTTCAAACAAACTTTTTAACTTCAATGAACAAGGGAGAACTGTATCAGTACAAAACTTTACAGACTTTTATTGAAGAATATAACTATGGCTATATTTGTCTCCTAAATTTTGATGATCATTGTTTATTTCTGTGGGGAAAATAACCTAGGTTCACCTGCAGAAGCTTAATATCATATTGGATTCTCCCCAGGGAGAAGTAGTTCTGCAAGTTTAAATATATTTTGAAGAGCTTCAGTTTGTGTTCTTCTCTTTCTCTGTAAATTCGGTTTCATGGCAATATTTTCTGAACTCTTTAAGAACTCCTTTCGTTGCTTATCATTTCAGTTTCAACTTCATTGTCCCACCTCAGGAAACCTACCATAGCCAAGCATGCTGTTATGTTGAAGCACACAGAATTCCAGGTGATGAATACTCTCTTCATGACAGTTACACAGCAGGATTGTTCTCACTTAATTACACTGCTCACTTGCAAAACTTGCTGACCTACCCTGGCATGATAATAAGTTCTCTTTCACAGAATACCTTCAAATATATTTGAAAAATTATTATTGTGCATTTATACCAATTCTGACATCTTTATAACAACCACCTGATATTATTGCTGAAAACCTAAGATTGTTATATGGGCTGACCAAAAAACCTTCACCACTTTTTGGATTACATGTAATGCTGGATTTCTAAAGCCAAACAGCGAATGGTTGTGTCGTGTATCAGGCCAAACGTGTGGTATAAATTGACTTTGCCTCAATTCTTTCCGTGATGAATGAACATTCTGTTCTCAGAAATAATTGCCTGGATGAAAAGGTCGCACACATCAACCATAGAGTGCAAATGGTTACTCCCCAAATCCTTGTTAAGCTAATTTCATAGGAAGCAGGAATTCGTGTTGGTGTTTCTGAATGCTGCATAAAGCCCAGCGTTCAGAGGAGTCCATTCTGTAGTCCCAAAGCGTGGCACTGTTTAAAATCAGTTGGCACTTACGGACAAAATTCCGTAACCACCCAACACGGCACAATCAGTTGATAGATAGTTAGATATTAATTAGCAAGGGGCAGACAAAAATGTTGAATTTCAAGTGCTTCTGGAAGCACTAAAATTTTCGATAAGCAATGGGAACAATAAGCTATGTTGTATCAAAGGTCATACATGTGATGCCATACAAAGGTCGTGTAATTATTGAGATAGCTACATGCATTCCTTTTAAACAAATTGTAATTTGTTATGAGAGCCAGGGAACTTGTGTCTGGATAAATTGATAATTTAATCAAAATTATTAATTTGATTAATTCAACCTGTGGAATTTGGTGCCATTTGAGAGCAAGCATGCGCAGACAAATTTTATGGAAAACTTTGGAATGCCAACATACTTAAGAACAATGAAACAATTTGCTTTGTAATGTTTCTTTGTTTTTCTTATTAGCACCTAATAAACATCCACGATCTACTTCTTACTACCTTTATGAAAGAGCTATGCCCAGTAGGGATAGTGATGCACGGATACAGAAAATGAGGGAAGAGAGGGCACATGATATATGCCTGAGGAAGTGCAGAGCAGAATACCATTACCTCTGCTAGACAGGGAGATGGAAACAGGTTTGTCTTCCTTTGCAACAGTGACCAGAGATACGAAACTCAAACAGAGGGGATTTTTGGCTTGGCTGGTCTGTTTTTTACCTCTACGATGACCACTGAGTTCCAGTGCTGCCATAAAAACGAAAGACAAAGTTGCTGCTGAGCTACAACAATTTACCACCTATGTAAGAAATTAGCCCAGCCCCCATATTTGTAATTATGATCCATTAGACATTCTGCTTCACAGTAGGGATGATTTAATTTGTAATGCTGTGCAGCTGTGGGTGGCTGCCTCCTCCCCTGCTGCTTGTCCAGGTGATTACCATGGCTGACTGCTTTCTTCAAGGGCTTGCCAGGCCAGAGTTAACTGCACTAAGTCTCTGAGATTTGCAGTTTCGTACTCAGCCCTTCCCTTTCATCCTGATTGGCTTCCCCTCCCAAGACAACAAAGCAGGGGGCACTCTTTAGGTGCCTTTCAAGCTGCCTATTCTGTCCAAGAGCTTGAATGCTGATGATCTCAACTATGCCTGCTTGGGACTCCCGAAATGCATTCAACCAATACCACAGCAACCTGCTCAAATTATTAATGCAAGTTAGTTTGATTCAAGATCTAAAAATGTTTTATTGGTCATAAATATTTCTTACAACATGGTGACTTCCGGCAGAATTCCTGGTTTGATCCAAAGCTGGTGTTTCAATAAGAAAGTCTTACAAGTAAATTTCAACTGCCATTTTGGCAGCAAATTCACAAAACACAGTAAAATAAATTAGGAATTTATCACAGAACTTATGCTAACAAGGTTAAAAGTTGCTGTTGTTGTAATTATGAATTATTGACCACGAAGTTATCTAGGTCCTCCACTCAATATGCTCTGGAGAGAATTATCACCATGACTGTCTTAGGAGCAGCTAAGAGCACAGCTCATAAGTTGGGCCATCTTTAGGCAAATTTCTAGTTTCTCTGTAAGACTATGAGTAGAACCCGAGGTCAGCTGGGTTTGAGGACACGTGCAGTAAGCAGAAAGGGGAATGAAGACAGATAAGGAAAAAGGGTGCGTGGTGGAGCAGTAAGTATAGCTAGAGTGTTATCCTGGTTCACCATGTGATGCCGTGGAGCCATTTATAATCAGACCTGAATATGTCCCTGACCTCTATAGATCACACTGAAAGAGCTAATTACTTCAGGCAGTTCCGAAAGAGACCAGTTAATACTCTTACATGAGGAAAGATTGTTCTCCTGCGTATGCTGAAGTGGATGTGATTTGTGTGTCAGCATTAAAGTTCCCAGTGTGTATGTGTACATGGCAGCGATTCATTTACATTTCTCTGCATGTGTTTATTTTCATGGCAGAGTTAAATTCTCTGGTTATTTTTGAGACTATAATACATCTTGGGTGTTCTGGCTATACTGATGCTGCCAAAATTGTCAGCAAAACGACCGGAAAAGCTGATGAACCTTAAACTTTTCCCCAAACAACTGCTCAGTTGTTCCTTCAGGATATAGAAGAAGCAGAAAGCCCAAGCAAGAAGAGTGGTAGGAAACCAGGGAGGAAGGATAGAAATTTCTGTCTGACATGGATTTCAAAAAACTCTGTGTTTGATCTTTTAGAGACCCTAAAACAATAATCCACAGTAATTAGCATTTTAGGAGTTTTAAGATGTTTGAATATAAGGCAAAGGTAGTTCAAAGTTCAGTGCTTTGTTTATTCACTGGTTTCTTGCTTTCATTTTGCTTAGGGATTTAATATCTTTATAAATAGTATAGGTAATGTTTTCAGAAACATCTAAATACGATTTTTGAAAATTATCTTTTTAGACTAAGATCTCCAAAAGTATGCACAACACAATTCCTGACAGTTTTAACATGAACAAACTGAAGAAACAGATCTTCAGTTTATCAGGACTGTTGTCTCTTTTGCGAATGGGACTTATGCTAAGGGTTGGTTAGGTATTTTTGACTAGAATGCCATATAATTAAAAAACTAAATATAATGTATAAAAATAAATACTACCGTGGATAATTCTTACTCCCCTCTGTGGGTTTGTCAGACCCACAAGGACAGCACTGTGGTTTGTGGGATCTTCTCCTAGCAACTCCTATTAACGTCAGAATTACTTGGGCAGCTGAATCTTCATACCCCACACTAAGAGTTTACTATTTGGCGTTGCTTTATGTGTAGATTTCATATGCCCATATCTCTGGTTATTTGCACCAGGTTTACTTCAGTTTCTTGTCATCTTACAAACACTTTTAATAACAGCTTTAAGCTATTACTTACTGAGCTTCTCTGCTGTAGCTCTATGTATTTGGGAAAAAACAATAAAGATGAAGATATGGTCCCTGCCCCAAGGAGGCTATAATTAAAACAAGACCAGCATTATAGAAACATATATTCTAGCTGGCCTCTAACTGGATGGTCTGTTTAGTTTTGTTTTGACGTATGGCATGAAGCAGCATTTAACAGATGTTGGGAAATTAGCTCTCTGAGCTTCTCATATAAACTTAGAGATTCATGTGTATGAATTAATTTCATTGCTGAACGTGGGTATTAATGTCATCAGGCATTTTTAAATGCTTGTGCCTATTCTGCTGTACTTTGAGTCCTCCTTGCCAGAACACAAAGAAACTTCTCCACAGAAAGTGCCTCTGTTGTAGCAATACTTCCTAGCACCATACTGACGATTTTCTTCTGTTGAGTGAAAGGTGTTGCCTTGTACAAACCCAGCAGTGGAAAAAAAGGGAAGAAAAGTGTCAATTGTTTCATTACATCCCCTCTAAACACAGTGTCAACCAAAAAAACCCCAAAGTGGAGGGGTCTCCCTATGTCTTTATGCCAAGTTGTCCCCCTTATTACAAGTAATGCTAATGTATCATGCAAATCCTGTAGGTGATATCCTTATGGCTGCTCATATCCCTGCTCAAACAGCACACATCCAGCAAGGTGACAGATTTTCCCGCTCCTCCTCTTTGCCAGGAGAATCGAGTGCTGAGGATTAGATTCCCTTTTACAGCTTCCAGGGCAAACCAGCATGAAGGGGGGAGCTGACAAAGCAAGGCTTGCCCCTCTATGCTGTATACGGGCAAGGAAACAAGGCAGGTCAGGCAGAGAATGGAGGCAAGACCTGGGACAAAGCCTAAAACAGAATAGAATTAGAAGGGAAGTGTAGCTGATAAAATGACACAGAGATTTCATAATTTCCACTTGTATTTAATGTATTTAGCATTTCACATCTGTATTCTTTTTATTTTGTGGCCTCCTTAGTTTAATTTTCATACACTGAAGTCTTGAGTGTTTCTAAAACAACAGCTATGGTTTTAAAAGATCATTTCACACCTACCCCACTCAAATTACAACAGAAGTGCAATATCAATTTAGGGTGAGTGGGCACAGATGTTATCAAAATCACCCTCTTACCTGCCAACTCCACCAAATTTTCCTGTGCTTGGATATTTTCTTCCACTGATGTGTGGAATTTTATTGTAATGTTCTCTGTGCCTTTTTTCCCCTCAGATGTTTTATCCAGTTACTAATCCTGCATATGGCTTCTTCCTCTATCAGCTATCTGAGCTAAGAGAATACTTCATGACAATCACTGAGCAGAAAAGCGGCCTCTGAAGATACTGATGTGATTAGGTGTGAGGCCAACTTGTGCTGAGTGCTAGAAGAGCACTTTATAACCACAGTAAATCAGTAAGTTTGGGCTAGACAACATGGCAGAGAAGTGATGTGATGTGAAATATGAGCTGGGGAAGAATGCAAAAGAGAGGGAAGTGAAAAGGCATATTTAAAACTGGATTTTCATTCTCCAGTGTTACCAACGTGTGAGTTAACCAGTCAGCTTTTCTTTGCCGACTCTGAATTCTCTCCCTTACTCCAATATCGTGCTGCTAACACACAACTGCAGAGCAAAACGTGCAGATACGAGCACTCTCTGTGCCTCAGGCCTGCAAAAAGCTATTGTAACACAGCACTAAATTTGAACTAATGCACCCTGTCCCTCAGCAAGGGCTAATAGCTCAGGACTGGCTTCATGCTAACAGCTTCTGAGCTGTCTGGAATGGAGGCAAAGCCAGTTTTATCTTCCCACAATGTACTTTGTGGAGCTATCCATATTGGGTCTAATTTGGAAGAAGAGTTGAAAGCTTTCTTAATATGACTGTGCCATACACCAACAAAAAGCAAAGTGCATTGCAAAGGAGGGAAGCATCACTGCCCATATTTCATGACATGCAGTATTAGGACAAGAAAAAGCAACCCAGTGGTCAGGTCTGGAGTATGGTTCGGGTCTCCACTGCCTTATCCATGAGAAATATTGTGATTCTAACTGGAAATTGTAGGATTGTTCATATTCTCCACTAATATTCAATCCCATAAGTCTTTATATTAAATCCTTATTTATCATCAAATGGATAAGTTACAAACCCTACAGTGAGCTCTACACAGCCTGATTTTTTCCTAGTTTAATACCAACAGAATCAAAGCAAAATTATGTGAAAATGTGCATAATTTTAATTTCTGTAAATTGGAGTAAGCAATAACAGTGCCCCTATGAAAACATGCATCAGCTGTCCCACATCAAGTTTCATATCTTTACATAGAAAGTGAAAGAAAAAGCTCCCAGTTTCCTCTAAGAAGGCTTTGGTTACAAATTACTTAATGTTCCAATTAATTGAAAGAAGTTGATTGTATGCAATACACAATGTCCTGCGTTGCTCTGTCTACCTTTGTGCTTATTTTCCAAAAACATGATATAACATTACTGACATATCCTAGCCCAGAATTCAAGTCTGTTTTAACTTGTTTTCCTTCTGAGGCGTTGTATCGGGGACTCATTTGGATTTAAACATTTCAGGTTGCTTCACAGAGGGAGCAATAACGCTGCTGTTTAGAAAAATGTGCTGCCATCGTGTGGACAATATTAAGAAGTGCAAAAAAGCAAAAAAACTTTTAAAAGAAAAATTGGGAAACAGGTAAGTATCTGTATTTGGCGTCGTGAATTAGATTAATTATAAATATGTATTATATGATATAAGAGCCATGCAAAAATCTGTGGGTTTAACAGTGCTAATGGAATCAGGAATATTGATTCAATCCTGTTTATTTTCAGCTCAAGAAGTCCTTTCCAACAAGCACAAAGTGATGAAAACACACAAGTCTGCAGGCCACTTTTAATCAGCCCCCAATTCCAACATTACCCGATTTTGTACCCATTTCTGTATCTGTTTATCTCTTTGTTTTTCCTCTAAGTCTTTACAAAACTTGGTTCTGTACAGCCCACATTGCTTTCCTTCCACACAAACGCACACACAAACTCTCCTACCGAAAACATCAGCCAGCCCAGGCGCTCAGCCCACGCAGCTCTGACTCCTGCATGAGTTCACACGACGCTTTGTTTCAGAAATGGTTTTGGTTTAAGGCCTCTTCTTGTTTCCTACATTTGACCCAGAGGAAAGAGGCTTGGAGTCGAAATAGCTGCATCCACTACCAGCAAAAGTCCACAACGGCCAAGTTAGGAACACTGCAGTGCATTCATGCAGTTTAAGTTTCACTAGTTTAATATCTAAAAAATATAAGCAGATTTATGCCAATCCATTGTGAAAATGTGCAGATTTTAACCTCTGAATGTTGGCGTATTAACAGACCCTCTATAAAAGCATCACACATCATGAAAATGAAAGATTTTCTTACACAGAAAATGAAAGAAAAAGTGAAAGAAAAGGTTCCTAAAGATCATTTCTTGTATAACAGCCCATCTATCATAGATCTGCAATGGTTTGCACACAAGGAGTGTGATTCAAAAGCTCTCCTCTGCAGCACACGCCCTCAAAGCAAACCTGCATGTCACAGCACCATGAGCTGTCTGCTGCTCTGAGATCCTCTATGCCAAGTGCCAGTTCGATGATGCTGCAGTCTGATGCTGATTTAATTTATATTGAATAAAGGCAAGAACTTTGTAAGCCTTGCCTATGGGCTTCAGACAGATTATCTGGGAATAGAACTTAAAGATGTGTTTGGACCAATCCCTTCTTTTGTGAAAGTTTAGTGGCTTTGTTTTGGGAAAACTCAGAAAGTTTTAATTGACCTTTATAATCATTGAAGATCTTTGGAATCTTTTATGAATGGAGATCTGTGTAGTATTTTACTCGGGTACTCACTCACTTTGTGCAGAAAGAGCCTGCTCTTGTGGTACAGTAAGAGAAGAAATAAATATACATTTAAGTAAATGGATATAATGGAATGTCAAACATTAAAAGATTCTCTGTGATGCTTTTCTTTATATGCTTCCATATAAAGAAAGGTAAATCTATGAAGTAATGATATCTGTTTTCCAAGTCTTTGCATTTTATGCTTGGTTGATTTTGTTTTTTAAAAAAATGTGAGTTTCAGCTGAAATTTTTACCCTTCAAAGGCCTTTTTGTTGTTTCACTTCACGTGGATTTTCTGTTGTTTAATTAGGTAAGAATATAGACTACATTTTTTTTTCTTACTGGGATAAACTTACAGCATCTTATATTTATTTTCTGCTTTGGCATTTACTGTCATGAAACTTGTGGGTGCCTAATTTTCTTTGACAATTTTACCTTACTCTCAAACTTGTTAGAAATGACCATGTATTGGAAAATGCTGTGGGTGAGAGGTAAATGGAACGTGGTGATGCATGGAAAAGGCTGTTGTAAGTCTCTAGTCTGTATCACTGCGCTCAAGTTCTTGGTTACTTGATATTTAAGTGTTTAGAATACATGAACAAACATAAAAAGCTCAATTTATATCCATGAATCAGAAGATAAGTTCAAGATAAAAAATCTCACTTGTGATTTAATAATTGGCAATGTTGTGCCAGATGGAGAGTGGAAGAAGCTCAACAACCAGCTTTCTTTCAGATGAACTTTAAATGTCAGAGCATCCCATGATAACTTTGCGTGTGCTTTCAGGGTTTTCAGGGTTTTGGAAACTGTCCACTGACCCTTCTAAAAATTGTGACACCAGTTTGCCTTTGGAAGAATTGGTTAAATATACTCCGAGAGCCAGCAATTCAATGAAAATCTATATGCAATTATTGCTAACGGCAGACTTTCACTTCCATTTTTAAAATAATCTATAAAACTAAAATCTAAACAGAAAGAAACAAGAATCAGAGTCTCATCAACCTCTACTGGCTGTAGTCTTGGGCTTTTATATTCTCTGTCTTTTCATGAAACTCATTCATTTTTATACCCTTCTGGGAGAGCTTCGGGTCTCTCAAGCATTGTACCATCTTCAGGACCAGGATTTCCTGTAATTATCTCCCAGTGATTCTGATCTTCTTCAACTCTGTGGGAGTCCAGGTAATTGTGACAAATTACTTCAAATTCTCTTCCAAAATAAGACCTGCAAAGTCAAAAGAGAGGGGATAGGCAGGGAGAATTAATATATATATACAAATTCAGCAAATCTTCATTACTTGTGAATTGTTCAAGATTTTCTCATTTTTCTCTTGGCTTGCTCAGAAACACCAACATGCACTTTCAAATACCAGACCCTTACAAGAAACACAACAACCCACTTTGTTTCCGATGAATAATTTAGGAATTTGAAATCCAAGACAAATGCCACCTTTCTCACCTCAGAGGTAAAAGGAGCCCCAGCAGAATAAGGCCCTGATACACCAACTCAATACATACAAGCTGGTTAAGCCCTCATCCCCACTTCTCTCTGACTGAGGAAGACTCTGGCTACTTAACTTTTTCAGCCTCAAACCTTCAGACCTTTCATCCTCAAAAACCTTATACAAATCTGCAGTCAGGTCTTGCTAAGAAGTTAATGGGAAACATTGGTATACTCCTTAGCAGTACTTAATCAATATTAATTTAATGCATGCGTATTAACTGGAATTGTTGGATTAACTTCAATTTGTTGAGACATTAATTCAGACAGAGTTTTACGCAGTGTGGTTTTATTCAGTTCCCTTGTTCCTTACACTTCTTAGTATATCATTTTTCCCTTCAAAAGTAACCCAAACAACTGACATTGCCCAAGATATTCAAAGAGAGAACCACCAAGAAACCAGAGAAAACTAAAAGCATGATATGATAATGAAAAATGAAAAAAAAAAAAAAAATTCCAAACAACTAAGACCGAGCCAACTGTCTGCAGCAACACAGTGGCACAAGTTGCTGAGAAAAAGCTAAGCCAAAAAGTAAAATAAGGGGAAGGAGAATGGCATTCCGCATTCTTTTCCATTTCCTCAGTGTGTTCCCAAAGCACCTCTCTTGCTCCTTACAGTAATTCTTGATGTTGGCACATCACTGTGCACACCCCTGCCAGTTGTAAGTTGCTCTTACCACACGCAGAAGGTCCTTGGAATGGCTAGGTTGCGATTGGTATAGCAATGAGTAATAATAATTTTAGTTTCTGTCTGGAAGAAAAAAGAACAAGGGAAGACACTTGACAAACTGTGAATAAAGACTGTCTTTAACAATTAGATCATTTTGACTGTGTTTATTAGTGAGCTGATTCATGTAAATGAGTCTTGTTCAAGGCTGTAGAGGAACAGTTGTATTTGTGATACTCTGCTGTACACCAGCACTTCAGGAAGTCTAGCAGTTATCTGGTACAGGAAAATACTGTATTTGCACAAGGTTAAAAACATTTGGAAAATCATCCACTTATTCAGATGCCTTGAGAATTTTATTAGACATTAATCTACAGGAACTGTTATTTAATCACACCTCCAAATACTGGAAATGGAATTTAGTGTCTCAAAAGGCCTGAAAAACAGGTAAGTACTGCACCCTCACAACATGATAATGTCAACCTTTTAAAATTTCTGATGAGAAAAACCGAACAAGTCAACCTCAAAATGAACACCAGAAACAAATACTTGTATAAGCAGATTCCCTAATTAAAGAGATTGTTCCTTCCCTCTCCCCCTTCCTAAAAGGCAAGGTCAGAACTGGCATAAGGGAAATATGTGACTAAAATGGACATAACACTTTTTTTTTCTCAGTAGTCCACCTGTTTCAATTAAATTTTCATAACATTTCCTGCAGTTTTAATTTCTTACAGGAACTGGACATCCTTCATATTCAAGACGCAGCTGTGGATCCAAGAGCTTAGCTTGCCAGAAAGTCAAGTAGGAAAGCTCAGCTGTCAAAAATACTTTCTGAAGGCGTGATTTTTTAGCAAATTCTCGAAATGTTTTGTGGTCACTTGCCAGATAAAACTGTAAATAAAAATATATATTAAGGATGGTATTAATGTAAAAGAAACAAGGTATGTGATTTTAAAACACCTTTTTGAACAAAAAACTTTTCTCTTGGCTCCTGACAGATCAGTCTTCCCAGCTAAAATTATGCAGGCAAAACCCATAGGATAGATTCTATACTGTTGATAAACTCATTAAGTAGTTATTCTATATGCTGATAAGTGAATACTAGCTTAGAATTGAATTTACATTCCAAATATTTTTATCTCACCAAAGTGGTTGTTGAGAAGGAAAATTTTTTCAAAGTTGTGGTGATTATTTTGTGTGCATACATACAGGTAATGCCTTATTTGCTTTTAATTTGCAGAGGGAAAGAATGCTACCATTTAATAGAAATCTGCTCCCTTGGAATGATAGAATAGTGCATGACTTTATATTCCTGCTATAGATTACCTTCATAAGAAAGGAAATCTTATTTTGGGGTTTCACAGAATATTCTGAGTTGGAAGGGACCCACGAGGATCATCAAGTCCAACTCTTAAGGGAGTTGTACAAAGTAAAAAAAACTAAAATCTCCTTGATGAATTCTTTCATGATTCACAGTCTAACCGTGATTTCTTTTTCTTTCCTCTTTTAGATCTCCTTTATTCAGTCGTTCTAGCTAACAGCCCACTTGGTCTGCACACCTGACCTCAGGCAAGTAGCACAAACTTTCTAATTAGGCATTACTTCTCTTGATCTATGCATGATTCTGAGCCTGTTCTGTGAAGTTAAGATGTTGAACCACTGCATAGCTTTATATATCTATACTTAGGGATTCTATACACATTATCAGTATATGCTACCACTGCCATTTGCAACTTTATTGCCTTACCATTTTGTCAGAAACCCCTCCTTTTGTCCCAATGAGAAAGTTTTGCCCGTATCTAAGCGGTTCGCCCACTGCACTTCCATCAACGCTGTTAAAATTGTAAAAAGGAAAAAAGACACATTCAAAGAATCAGTTTTACTATTATTTAGGGTTTTTTTTGTCTGTTTTGGTCTAAGGTTAAATGTAGCTTTGTGAACAACATTTTGTATTGTTTACCTTTTAAAATAGGTTAAATATCTTAACCTAAGGCAGAGCCTTCGACTATTGAGCAGGACTCTGTTCTTCCATTTCTTCTCCAACAAACAGCAGCAATAAAATAGATATTTGAGAGAGAGAGAATATGCTGGGCTTTTTAGGACAACAGAATCATGCTCACTTCACGGAAAGCAAAAGCAGTGACACATATTTCTGCTTGCAGGAAAGTGAATATTAACACTAGTGATATTTGGACATGTTTTGTCTGCAACTGGAATATGACCATAATAAAAACAGCTGCAGAATTTACCAAATGATACAATGAACTTGATTCTGTTTTCACACCTAAGCTGATTTAGAGGTCCTTGGAATTAATTGGAGTAATATGCAGCACAGAATCAAGCTTAATGCATGACTGAATACTCCTTCTTAAATAAATTAAATTCACTCAAATTCCCTTGTATATTAGCAAACATCGCTGCATATTTCCCAAAACAAGATACCAAAAGCTAAAATAGTAACTGAAAACAACTCAGAATAAAGTACCAGACCTTACAATACAGAAAGCATTTCGACCCATAGGGGCCACGCTCTTGACTGCACTGAGTCCACGGGAGATCTGCAGGGGGTCGTCCGAGTATAAGGATACTTCTTCCATGTCCACAGCCAGAGTCACATCACCAGAGATTTCGGGGTCCCTCTCCTTCGAGGATTTGTTGTCTGGGTTCATAAGCAACACAGTGTCTCCAAAGTGAACAAATCCATCAGAAGATACTGACAGCTCTACCTAAATTAAAATTTACACAGTATTTTACAGCATTACATTCTTAGCGCGTGCAGAACAATAATAAGAGCTATGCCACTCTATGTGGGGCTGAACACAACCCTCTTTAAAAATTACCTTCTTGAAAACACTCTCTTGAAGTCTGGCTAATCTCTGTCCTAAAAGTTGTCCTTGTTCTCTCTTGCGGATAAAATCCCTCAGGCGCTCCTGTTGGCAAAGCAGAGAGGAGCAGAC
>VZTI01001508.1:0-47830 GCA_013397865.1 Struthidea cinerea
AAATATATATATAAATTTAGGATAATGGAAAGGCATTTTGCCACCTCAGCTTCCCAAGTGTGCCTAGACCCGAGCAGGGATAATCCTGATTAAACCCACCCTTGGGAAAGAGCCAGGGAAAGCTGTGGAGCTAATTCTGCTCCTAGGGAAAACCCCCCAGAGGGATGGATGGGCTTTGGCTCTGGCATGTTTTGCTCCAGAGGAGGATGGTCCTCTCGGATTGTTCCTGTGGGAATGCTGAAGGCTCGAATCCCTTGCTCTAAAAGCCATCATTTATAATTAAGGAATGAGCTGCAACCTCTGCTCCAGCTGCTTCCACTGCCTCTCCAAAGGTGGAGAAGATTCCAGGGAAATCAGCATCAGCTGCAAATCCTCTGTTTCCAAAAATCCAAAGATCTGTGATCCGACCCAGGCAGGCTTGCAGAATTCCCTCTGTACCTACTTAAGCTTAGGCAGGAGCTTTTTAATTATTTATTATTAACCCCCAGTGTTGAGGTGATGGAGGCATTTGTAGGGTCTTGGCTGCCCTATGGATTTAGTCCTGGATGTGGGTGTGAAAGGGAATCTGGTGCCACCCCAGGAAAGCCTCTCCCAGAGGTGGGAACCACCCCTGCCTTCGAAATACCCATCTGGTGGGATTGACCCGTGCACTGGGAAGGGTGGAAAAAAAGAGATTTATCCAGTTGTATCAGGGCTCCGTTGTCCTGAGCAGTGCACGGAAGGAGAGCCCATCTGCAGTAGGGGATATCCCAAAATAACAAGGAAAATACGGTGTTTATACAGCGCCGGAGACTCGTATCCTACTGCTTGTAAGTCCTAAGCTGGCCCGGAGAGGCTGCCAAGTGACGGCACTGCTTCTGCAGGAAGGAGCTTCAATAGCTGCTGCAGCAGGAAAGGGACTTGAAAAACCCGTGGATTGGCAGAGGGAGAGCGTTTGGGAGCAGCCAAGTCCTGGGATAAATGGGATAAATGGGCTTTCAGGTAGGGCTGCCTCGATTTTCTTCGCCCTTCACCCAGATTCAGCCTTGCTGCTTGAATGCTGATGGTGTTCGTGGGTCTCTGTGCGACAGCGAGCACAGAGTTAAAACACAGCCGGTGTGCATCTCAATTCAGACTTATTGCTGCTGCTTGGATTCTAGATGGGAATTCAGTGGTGGCTGTGGGAATTAAAATCTGCAATTGTAATTCATGCCGGACAGGCTGGCGGGATGTGACTGCGGCCAGGCGCCGGCGTGGATTGAAAGCTGAGGATGTTTCAGGTTTAAAACACTTTATGGAGCAGCCCTTCACTCCTTCTCTCACTGTTCTGCCCTCGCAGAGGTGCCTGCGGCCATTTGTGTGATTTAAGATGCCTCTTGCATTCCCAGGACTGTCTGGATGGCTTTCCAAGGGGAACAGCTCCGTGGGTTCTGCTGTACAAAACGTCCTACACGTCCCTCGTGCACGTCGCTGCCTCTTGGCACAGTTCTGGGAAGCAAATGCAGCACCAGGTTCTTCCTGGAAAAAAAAAAATCCCAGCTGGGTTTACCAGCCCTCCCAGGCTCCAGAGGTTTGGGTTCAGGCTGCAGGGGAAGGTGGGGGAGCAGGGAGCAGGGTTTATTTTTGAGGCCGGGAAGGAAGCGCCGTGCTTCCCTTTCCCGAGGGTGTTGCTGCTGGGGTCGGGCTCCTGGAGTTCCCTGAGCCCAGCCCACGCTCCAGCTGGTGCTGACAGCTCCAGCCTCCACATCCCTGCTGCCTTCACCTGGGGGATTCCTTGCCTGGAAGGCTGGCAGTGATTTCTTGTGGTCCTTACACGTGTGCAGCTCATTCAGTAGAATCCTGGAAGGGATTGGGATGGAAGGGACCTCAAAGCCCACCCAGTTCCACCCCCTGCCATGGGCAGGGGCACTTTCCACTATCCCAGGTTGCTCCAAGCCCCGTCCAGCCTGGCCTTGGACACTTCCAGGGATCCAGAGGCAGCCACTGCTTCTCTGTGCCAGGGTCTTCCCACCCTCCCAGGGAGCAATTCCTTCCCAATATCCCATCTGACCCTGCCCTCTGGCAGTGAGAAGCCATCACCCCTTGTCCTGTCCCTCCATCCTTTATCAGTCGTCTCTCTCCATCTTTCTTGTAGCTTCCTCAGGTACTGGAAGGTCACAGGTCAACTCAAATCTGCTTTTCTCCAGGCTGAACAATCCCAATTCTCCCAGCTTTTCCTCATAGCAGAGGTGCTTCATCCCTCTGGTCAACTTGGTGACCTCCCTCCGCACTCGCTCCAGCAGTTCCGTATCCATCCCGTTCAGCAGCTCAGAGGAGCTGCTGGATCTACAAACACCACCTGTAGTAAACTTTTAAATTCCAGGTCTGGGATCTCTAAGATGAATTTGCAGTACTTGGAGACTTACCTGAGCTCTGATAAGTGAATGGCCAGCTGATAAATTGATAACAGTTGATAAATACGAGGAAGTTGATGAATATAATAGGTTGATAAATATGAAGTGGCCAGTGACTGATGGTGGGAGATGGGAGGAGCCTGAGCTGGAATATTAAGCCTTGTTGTGAAGCTGTAACCCCAACAAATCAGTAACTCGTGAATTGGGACTCTGGTGAAGGTTTATAAACCTTTGCTCAGATTTAACCAGGCTGCTGCCATTCCCTGGCCTGCAGGGATTGCTCCAGGCAGTCCTGGATCCTTGCAAAGCACGCAGGGCTCTTGTCATTGTGTAAAACTCAACCCCACAAAGCAGCTGCTAAACATTTGCCAGCCTCTTTTATAAATAACTACCCCATGGGACAGGCACAGACCTTCCTGTCCCCTTCCTGCTAGAACCAACATCTCGCTGTCAATTGAAAGTGTTAATTACTCTCAGGCTCGAGGAGTTGTTTTTGTGCTGTGGCCTGAATGGTTAATCTGCAGTGTAAACCCAAATCCTCTTCTGTTAGGCATAAGTGTTACTGGTTCCAAATGCCTTTGGTTTTTTCCTCCCCCTGATTTTTGGTGCCAATTCGTTCTGCTTTCAGTAGGGCAGAAGTTGGACTTCATTACCAGAGTCCATTGTAATGATTTCTTGGATTTTTTTTCCGGGTAGACAAGGCTTGTGCAAGTTTGCATGCTTTTCTATATTTGGTTTTGTTTAATTTGATTGTACAAAGCTGTTGAAAAGTCCAGCTGAACGTTTCCACTTTCTGCAGTCCTGATTGTGCCATTAAACCAGGAGTTCAAAGGAAAAATCCAGCTCCTGCTGGGTTTTCTCAGCAACCCCGAGCTCAAGATCCTGTTTTGAGATAGGGACAGACAAAAGTTCGTTTGTCACGTTGTTCGCATCTCCGTTTAATTCAGATGTGGCTCGTGGGGATAATCTTTACTTATCACAGGATCATGGAATATCCTGAGCTGGGAGGGAGCCACGAGGATCATCCAGTCCAACTCCTGGACAGGACATCACGAATCCCAGCATGATGTCGGTGCTGGATTGTGTTCCTTGGTACCTTCAGTCCCTTTGGCATTGTGTCTGCTGGGACTGCAGCTAATCCTGGAAATACTCCAGTTCTCTGGAATTGCTCCTGGCCTTCTGGCCGGTGCTGTGCGGAGCCGAAGGATGGAGACCGGAGCTGTTGGAATAAACGTCAGCTGGTGGTTTTAATTTGGGTTAAACTGGTGTTCCGTGATGGAAATCCAGGATCACAGGGGGATCTGGAGCTGAAAACGGAATTATTATATTACTAAATAAAATATCCCGGTATATGTCATTCCATTCTCCTCTTTTCCCTGCATGGTGGGAGGACGTGGCTCCATTACTGGTTGTCGGAGTGGAAGTTGCTGTGCAGGAATGGCGGGGCCATGTGACAGTGAAAAATATTCCAGGTGTTAGGGAAAATATTGCACAGGGTCTGTCTTTTGGAGTTACCACCATGCTTTGGTTCCCCAAATGCTTCCCAACTTGGAGGTGACCTCCAAGAACCCCATGTTTAAACCCCTGCTGGAAGGAGAAGTGGCTGTTGGGTTTCGTTGTTCCTTTGGGAGGTAACTTTTAGTTTCAGTTGGGAATTTTCAGGTTTTCTTTGGAGAAGCTGGAAGTCCTGTTGAATTCTCCTTGCAAACCTCCTCCCGGTTGTTTTCCGTACGTGCCGAGGTGGCTGGGCTCACCTTTGGATAGCACGGGTATCCTGGATGGTGGGGATGGGAAAAACCCAAGAACTGATAGTTAACCCCAAAAACTGTGCAAAATGCCTGCTGGGGGAGGTGTTGGGTCGCTCATGACCCCTTGGCTTCGTGTTCCAGGCGGGATCACTGCTGGTGAGCCACGGACACGTTGTGTCTCACCCTTATTCCCCTTGGGTTGGTTCTTCCCTGCTTTTATATCCCATCAAAATAGTATTGAACACAAGCAGTTCCTTGTATGCAAGAAGGGCTGTCGGAGTTTTTTGGATCGATAGTTCCCTCTCAGTTAAGCACATTTTAAAACTCCTTTTGTCCTCTGAAGGCTCTTTCTGGTCCCGCTTTTAACTGGGGGGAAAAATGGGTTCTTTGTTGCAGATGTCAAGAAGGACTGGTCGGATCACGCGCTGTGGTGGGAAAAGAAGAAAACTTGGCTCCTTAAAACCCACTGGACGTTGGATAAATACGGGATCCAGGCGGATGCCAAGCTCCAGTTCACCCCTCAGCACAAGCTGTTGCGCCTGCAGCTGCCCAACATGAAGTACGTCAAGGTGAAAGTCAACTTCTCCGACAGGGTCTTCAAGGCTGTTTCTGACATCTGCAAAACCTTCAGTAAGTGCTGAAAAACACCCCTGGGGGAGCTTCCCAGTCGGTTTGGCTGCTGCCTCCCCTCTGCCGCACGTGCTTGTCCTGTAAATTTGATAAATCCTTGGTGTTTTCTGGCTTTAAACACCCAAGAGTCACTTGGACATCGAGCAGCCCAGATGTCCATTCTTTCTCCCTTCCAGATCTACTCTTTTGTGTGCAAATACTTCAGTAACAGGACCAGTTGAGCCAAGAAATGATAAAAAATGCATTTTTGGTGCTGAATTCTCTTCCATAGCAGGGTTGTCCTTGGGTTTGTCACAGGCAGGGCGGTACCAGCCCTGCTTGATGTTCAAGCTGCTGGTGTTGGCTTGTGATATTTTTTTTTTCCCTGCAAATTTATGTGCTGGATGAAAAGCAAACCCTGAAATGGGAAATGTGCCAGCCCTGTGGGTTCTCTGCTAGTGGAAAATCATATTAGAGATTAAGTGGTGATGCTTCACTCTAAAACTGTCTGGTGGAGGGAAGGATCCGAGTCTTGCTGTCTCCTCTTCACCCTCATTTCCTTGTGGAGGAGAAGCCCAGGAGAAAGGAGGGATCTTTCCCTACCAGGCCTAATTTTTTACCCGTCTTCACAAATTCCTCATCCTAAAACCTTGGTGTTTCTTCCTGCCCACCAAAAAAATCCCCAACGAGGAGATGGCAATTCCACCCCGAGGAACTCCAGTGAGCGCTCCATATTGGAATTCTCCCCTCCAAAAGGAGCCTGCAACCCATCCTCAGCTGTAGTAAATCTGTTCCTGCTCTCAGAAGGCAGCTGAGGTTGCTCTTGGCTGACCCAGTTGTTTGGGGAGGCAGGAAGAGCTCGTCCCTCCGTGCCGTGTCCGGCGCATCCGTGGTTTGGTTGGTATTTATAGCTGGTTTAGGATCTTTGCTGTTCCTTTCCTGTTGTGTTGGGCTTTTTCTAAAACGTAAATATTGGGCAATTTCGCCTTAAAATAGAAAAGGCTTAGCCAGCGTTATTTCTGAGTGGATTTTGCTTCACCCCCCACCCTCCCCCGTGTCTCACTGGCATTTGGGATGTTGTGCTAGACAGGGAGGTCCCAGGCAGTGACTCATGTCAGGAAATTCTGATATGGTTCATCACGAGACAGGAGAGCTGTCTCTGATGCTGTCAGAACCTTACATGGGCCTGCAGCAGCTTTTTCTTCCAACTCCAGAGCTTTCAGTGTATTTATGAACGAACCAGCAGAATAATCCTAATATTTAAAGGTTTGGGAGGGGGAGAAAGCCTCTGGGATAGCAGGGCTGGGGGCTCTCTGAGCAGACAGCAGGGCGGTTCTGACTTCCCTTCTGTGGCATCTGAAGTGCTGCAATTAATGTTCCTGATTTTGGGGAAAGCAGGGCTTTTACTGGAAATTTCACTTTCCTTTGAGTGACTCTCAGCAGCCTGAGCTGTTTGAGGACAGACAGAAACTGCAGTGATTAAGCTGTTTAGCCCTCCCAGTTGTGTTTACTGGGAGCCAGATGTTCAGCAGAGCTACTGGGAAGATGATACATGGGCTTGGCATCAGCTTGAGGGAAGAGGGATTGGGATGTGGGGAGGCAAAAGTGCTGGAGTTGGAGGGGCTGGGATGCTCTTCCCAGGACCCCAGAGGTGTTTGGACACCTGTGCAGATATACAGGTGTTCAAATAGTGCTATAGATACCTAAAATATCATGTCTAATACATTTTAACTTTTATATATTTAAGATCTATCATATAGAAGTCTATATAATAATGCACATTGTATTATACAGACATCATGTTATATATTAGGAGAAAAATTCTTGGCTGTGAGGGTGGCCCAGAGAAGCTGGGGCTGCCCCTGGATCCCTGGAAGTGTCCAGGGCCAGGCTTGGACAGGGCTTGGAGCACCCTGGGCTAGTGGAAGGTGTCCCTGCCCATGGCAGGGGGTTGGAACGGGATGAGCTTTAAGGTCCCTTCCAACCCAAATTTTCTGTGGTTTTTTGGATTCTGCCGTTCTCCTTTTCCCCTCCCCAGCTGTGTTTATCCTGCCCCATTTTTCCCCATTACCTTTCCCTGCCCTCCTCAGCATCCCTGCACAGCTTGGCTGCAGAGCGCTCTCATATCCCATCTCAATCAAGCTAATTGTCTCTCCAAGGAAAACTGAGCTGATAGTTCAAGGTGGAAGGGAAAAGTGATCCCAGCATAGTCCTTGTCTCTGCAAATCCCCTGATTTCTGGGCTCCGGGGAAGTTAGGACAGAACTGTGCCTGGGAGTTGCTCATATTTCGGCTGTACCTGTTTGCTGTCGTGGCCCCTGGATCACGTAATTACACACCTCAGTAACTCCAGCACAAAGCATCATTAATGAGTAATTGAAGTAATTCCTGAAGTTCTCAGGGCTCTGGCTGGTTGCATTTATAAAATCCTCGCTACACCAGCAGGAACACCCGGGGATGGATTATTTAGGGCTGTCCTTTGCTTCTGTTCCCTTTAAATTGTTATCCAGAGGTGTCACCCTTGCAGAGTGTGGCTGATTTTTCAAGTCTCTGTTCTTGTGCAGAGGGAAGTTATTCCAAAGGGCAGCTCCCTGGGGCTCCCAGGAGGTGGCTGTGGGAAGATGCTGGAGCCGCTTGCACATCCCTCACTTTCCTGAAGGTCGTGTGAAGCTGGAAAAAAACCCAATCTCATTCCCAGTGGCTGGATTGCAGCCCCTTGATTCCCACAGCAGCCAGTCAGGAGGGTTAAAGGCACGGATTGACCCTGGCCAGGCAGGAGGAGAGGAGCGGGCAGCGTATGGGATGGGCAGCCCTCGTCCAAAGGGTGGCCTGGAATCCTGCCCGGGAGCAGCTGCTGGCAGGCAGCTCCAGCCTGAAGGGCCAGCTTTGATCTGCAATTAAAGACCAGAGAAAGAGAAAGTAAAACCTCACTTTTATTTTTTTTTCGGAGCGACAGGGATTTGTGCTTCCCGCCCGGCCGGCAGCGGGACACGGGGGGGGTGGGACGGGATGCTCCCGTGTGCCTCCCTGCTCTCGTCATCCTGCTGGGGGATAATTCCACCCGGAAAACTGCCCATCAGATATCCGACTGCAATTTGATGGGGCTGCACTCAGCACTTGACTGGTGTGAGTGGGAATATCCTCATGGGAAAGCAGGATTTGGGAGGGTAGGAGATGCTAACCCATCATCCGACATAACAACAAATGGAAAAATCCTCTTCTCCTACATCAACAGGAGGGAATTCTGGGCTGTGAGGGCAGTGAGACACAGGGTGCCCAGAGAAGCTGTGGCTGCCCCATCCCTGGAAGTGTCCAAGGCCAGGTTGGACAGGGCTTGGAGCAGCCTGGGACAGTGGAAGATGTCCCTGCCCATGGAACTGGATGATCTTAAAGGTCTCTTCCAACTCAAACCATTCCATGATTCTGGGATGGCTTCACTTGATTCCAGCCCAGTGGATGCCTTGCAGCTGCTCATGCCCTTAAGCTGCTTCCTTCCAGCACTCTGCCTGTATTTTTTTCCATGTATCCCAGGAGCTCCAAGGGACTCCAGGCAGGCTCTGCTGCTGCTCTCTGGGCATGTGGGACAGGAAAAGCAAACAGCAAGATGCAAGTGTGAGAGTTTTTTCCCAGGCCTCGGCGTTTCCTGCCCCGGCAACGCTCCTTCTCCTGGGGACACAACTTCATGTTGGAGCTGCAGGGTGAGGGGAGATGCTGTGGCAGCAGGAAAGCTCCCATCCTTCTCCTCTTCTCCTGGCTGTGAAGATTTGGGACCTCTGCTGCCCTCCAGCCTGAGAAGAGGAGCAGGGAAAATTCTGGTTGATGTTCATGGGAGCACAGAGAGGACAACTCAGTGCCAGGGCTGGGGGGAGGCAGCTCTGGGAGGAAACACTCCAAAATTCATGACCAATCCCTCCCTACCCACCCTGAGGCTGTGTAAGACTGGAGAATTCTCTCCAGGCTCTTTTATTTCCCCAGAGTCTGGTGGAGCCTCACACCCACCTCCCGCCTCGTAATCCGTAATCCATGGGAATTAGTCACCTGTTTTGGAAAACCGAGTCTGGGGAGCATCCTGTGCCCAGCTGTGGCAGTTTCCATGCCCACATCACTTCTCACCCTGTCCCCAGCTCTCCTTCTTGCACGGGGTAAGGGTGGTCTCATCCTGAGGAGCTCGTGGAGCCACGCAAGGAGCAATGGGATGCGGAGAGTCCCGTGAGGGGGATGGGCTGCTTCCCATCGTCCCCAAAATAAGGAGGTTCCCGAGACTCAGTGAGTGAAGGGAAGGTGACAGCCAGCCTTCCCTGCCTCAGCCTCCGGCCACCAAATGCAACCTGAGCCGAGGTGGCAGTGGCATTTGGTGACAGTGGCATTTGGGAGTGGCGGGATGCCAGCCCAGCCCAGCCCAGGGAAGGAGACACCGTCCCGATGCCGAATGTGGCCCTACCTTTTTTTTCCCTTTCCAAACGTTCCCTGCTCCAGGACAGAACGTCCTCTGACTCCTGAAGTATTTGCAATATTTCCACGCCCTCCGTTGCCAAAAAGACTTCTATAAAAAGCCACTGTTTGTTGGTTTTTGGGTTGTTTTTTTTTTTTTTTTGCAAAACTGAAACCCTTTGGTAGTCGATGTGCAGAGTTCCCAGGGCTCTGTGACAGGCACGTGGAGCTGCGTCCCTGGCCCAGTTGCTTTCTAGGAGGCAAAGCTGTCTGGAGTTTGTGGAACCGTAGAATATCCTGAGCTGGAAGGGACCCACGAGGATCATCAAGTCCAACTGCTGGCCCTGCACAGGACAGTGACCATGTCCCTGGCCACTGCAAACCTCCTGAACCTTCTTCCTTCACATCCTGCTGGTAAAGAAAGGAGTGTTTCTCCTAAAACCATGGAGCTGAAGTCACGGGAGTCGTGGTAGCTGCACATCTCAGGGGGGAGTATGGGGAGCAACACCAGCATTCAGGAGGAATTTCTTCTCGGAAAGGGTTGTTAAGGATTGGAAGGGGCTGCCCAGGGAGGTGGTGGAGTGTCCATCCCTGGAGGTGTCCAGGGAAGGCCTGGATGTGGCACTCAGTGCTCTGGGCTGGGTGACGAGGTGGGGATCAGGCACAGCATAGACTTGATGATCCTGGAGGTCTTTTCCAACCTAAATGATTCTGGGATTTTGGGATACAGGCTGTGGATGCTCAGGAGCATCAGGAGGATGCTCAGGGATGACGTTCACGGGGAGACAGAGGCGGCGAAACACCGAGGACGGGTTTGCTGCCTTTCCCTGCCACGAGCAGAGAGGTTTGGCAGTGGCACAGCTATTTCTAAATATGTCCAGGGAATGGGTGTGGAAGGAAATCTTCCCATTTCGAGAGCCGGCCAAATTGCAACGTCCTCAGCTTTTTCGACTGCAGGGCCCAAGCGTTCCGCTGCCAGCTGCGGCATTTCCCCCTTTTACTGCCTGCCCGTGCTCAGCTGTCGTGCAGGATCCAGACCAACCCCAGGAACTGAGGTCAGGGAAATAACCAGATTTAATTACAAAGTGTCTGAGATGGAAAGAAAAAAAAAAATCCTCTCCACTCTCCCCCCTGTCCCCACCCCAGTCGTGTTCTGCGTGTGGAGGAGCGTCAGGTTTTATGTCACCGTGTGAGTCAGTGAATTTTTTCATCCTTACTCTGCTGTTGACAGAGACCCTTTAAATAGACTTCCATCCTGAAGACATTAGGACGTGCTGGCAAAGCCAGTGCTGCTGCCTTCCTTGGAAAGAGCTGGATTGCTCCTTATGGGCCGATGCGGAGGCAGGGTGTGAGTGGATTGTTTTTCTCTCGTTTGTGGGATTCAATTAATGGAGTTTAATTGGACTCGAGCTGCAGTTCAGCCGCTTCAGGGGCAAGGCTTGTAGTGCTGCCTGTGCTCCAAGAGGCAGCTGGATCACGGGAGCCTGGGGATTTCGTCCCACTTATGGAAAAAAACATCTAAACATTCAAGTGTGTGTTGACTCTGCCTCTCCAATGGCCCTTTTTATTGGCCTTGCAGTAATGCTTGGCTCCACCATCACTGGCTGCATCCTCCTCCTCCTCCTCCTCCTCCTTTTCCTTCTCCTCCTGGGTCTCTCCTGGCTGGTGGTGCCCAATTTCAGCTCTGGGAGCCACTGGCACAAACATTCACGCCCCTGCAAACCCCACTGACCCCGTTTTTAGGTGGTTTTGCACATCACTGCTCCCTTGGCAAATCCATAAGTCAACAGGCACTTGGGTTTTCCACCCAGAATTTGGGAAAGCTCCAGCAAAACCTTGGCCGGGGTCAGCCCCAGCTGATTCCACACCCATAGCACTCCTTGGGCATCTCCAGAGGCTTTGTGGGATGTCCTGAGAGAGCTGCAGGGCCCCAGGCAGTGAGTGGAGAGCTTGGCTTTTGCCCAGATAAATATTTAAGTTCCTGGGCATCTGAAGAACCCATAATAAAATGTTCTGAATGTACAGACCCAGTAAACTGTGCCGGGGGGTGAGGACCTGCTCCATCAGATACTGCCCAGAGTCGAGCACAACCACAGCCTTATCTCCAGGCACTTCTGAAGTTATGTAAATCCTTTTTTAGTTTGGTTTTTTTTTGTTTTTTTTTTCTCCCCTCTGGTCTGCTCTGCAAAACGTTTATCTCGAGAGAATTTATATTGCAGTTAAGTCGGATACTTCATCCTGTAAACTTACACCGTGAAAAACCTTCCACAGAATTCACTCATTCCAAGGAAAAAAATACTTTATTTTTGGTTTTAAGTCTGAAATGGAAGAAAAACGGGGTTTGAGGTCTCATTTTTTCTAAGATTCATCAGAGTGATGCACAAAGGCTGTAGTTTTTATGAGTCATTGGTTGGAGGGAGCAGTGATGGAGTGCAGAGAATCCCACTTCCCAGAGATATCCCACTTCAGAACACGTTTCCTGCAGGAGGGCGGCTGGATCAGCATTAAAGAGAGGATTTCCCCTCAGTGCTCTGTTCTACCAGTAAATTTATGGAGTTTTTATGGTTCAAAAACTAAGGAGGTGAACCAGCCCTCCGGCCTTTAGGGGAGCCAGAAACGGGGTGGGAAATTGGACGCTGAAAGTTTCTTTGGAACGTTGATTTTCCTTCTGCATCAAAATTTTCTTTGTATCTCATTATTTTCCATATATATGAGAACTGAATAGTGAAAGTAGTGTTATTTCCCATAATTTCAGCTTTTGGGGAAGTTGGTCCATACTCAGCCCTTCCGGTCAATGATGTCGTGTTCTCTAAGTGGGTGATGTAAGAAATAAAAATCTGATTTCTTGTGGGACTGGGAACCCCTGGATCCCTGGAAGTGTCCAAGGCCAGGTTGGACGGGGCTTGGAGCAACCTGGGACAGTGGAAGGTGTCCCTGCCCATGGCAGGGGGTGGAACAGGGTGGATTTAAGGTCCCTTCCAAGCCAAACTCTTCTAGGATCCCCATCACAACACACCTTGGTGGATAAAGATGCAACAGCTTCAAGATTCACTTGGTGCATTTAGTGCAGAAGAGCCTAACTTGGGGATTTTACACCCTGTAAGGAAGATACTTTTTTGTTTAAGTCAGTTTGCAGGGCTCAGATGGTGCTTTGTGAAGGAGGAGGGTTCAATCCCAGCTCTGGAGTTTGTCTTGGGGTGGGAGATAAATGGGCACAGCTGGGCTGGGTGAGCTGTGCAGGGGTTGGATGAGAAATGAGGGATTACACAGGGGAAAAAAAGCCAAGGACTGTCGCTGTTAGGTCCGAGGTGCATAAAGAGAACGCCACAGAGCCCAGGCTCATGAACAAGTGGAAGCCGAAGCTTTTCTTTAATAATTTTCTGACTACTTTTATAGGATAGATTGCAAAAGTGTGTTGAGTGGCAATAGGTAATTGGTTCCTCGGCCATCCACCCCTTGAGAGGATTGGCCAAGTCCTAAGAGACCTCCCTCTGCCATAATATTTTCAAAGTCAAAGCCATAACAATCTTGCAAAGCAGCCTGCGGGTGCAAGAAGTTGATGGAACTGTGACCTTGTTTAAAATAGTTTACATGGGAAAGACAGTCTGCTCACAGAATAGTGAGAAAAGGCTGAAGAATTTCTCTGCTTTTAGCTTTTTAGCACCTACAAAGGACTTCCCTTCAGCCAGAGACAGCAGGCCCAGGCAGGGTCCTGCAGGCAAATGGAAGAGAAGGTGCTTCAGGCAGTAAAATGGCTTCATCCAAGAGATGGAAAAATTCCTCTTGGAGATTCAAAGCCGCCTTTCTGATCATATTTTGAGCTCCAAAACTCTGCCTTCCAGGCTCAGGCCATTCTAACTCCTTTCCATAGAATCATGGAATGGTTTGTGTTGGAAGGGACCTTAAAGATGATCCAGTTCCACCCCAGCCATGGGCAGGGACACCTTCCACTATCCCAGGCTGCTCCAAGCCCCGTCCAACCTGGTCTGGGACACTGCCAGGGATCCAGGGGCAGCCACAGCTTCTCTGGGCACCCTGTGCCAGGGCCTCCCCACCCTCCCAGCCAGGAATTCCTTCCCAAAATCCTATCCTGGCCTTCAGTTTAAAGCCATTCCTTCGGCTGCCTGGAGTCTGTGGCGCATCCATTGGAATGCGGTCGGAAGGAATTTGCCGCTTATCCATAGGATCCCTACCGGGATGCCGGGATGCTCCGGCATCCCAAGGATGTGCTGCCTGCTCCATGCCCCGCAGCCACGTGCTCTTTGGAAGCAGCTGCTGAAAACTTGCCCTGGATCCTTCCTATCCCGCCGGGAGCATCAGGAGCAACTGAGGGACTATAAAAAGTCTCTTTGATATCAGATGGTCAAGCCCTGGGCCGATTCCAGGCGATCGCTTCCAGAATCCCAGCCTGGCCCGGAGCCCTTCTCCCGGCCTCCCTGAGTGCTTCCAGCTGAGAGAGGCTCCAGCAGTTGCTAATGCACCATAAATAAACCTCGGAGCCTCAACCTTGCTGCAAAATACCAGGGGAACTCCTCGATTTAGGCTGTGCTGCCTCTTGTCCCCTGCGCGTGACCCCGGTTGTCCCGGCAGATTCCTGCTCCATGAGGTAAGCCGGCTGGGATAAATGGGAATGCATGGAGCTGGCTGGATTCAGGCTCTAGGTATTTATTGCTAGAAATGGTCAAAAAGTTGGGCAGGGAAACTGAAAGGGTGGGTGGTGGGGGCAGGGATGGTGTGTGTGGAGAAATAGTGAGTCAGGGTTAAATTAAAGCTGAAATTAGATAAAGCTGATCTACAGAAAAAGGAATAAAATAGATAAATTATACGGGAATAAATATCTATAAATATAGGAATAAAACTGAATTGTAAGTTCAAGAAGTTTATATATAAAATAAAATATAAAGACATATAAGTCTATATATTTTATACCTCTTTCTACATTTAAAATCCATATAGATATATAAATCTATATATTTTTAGCCTGGAGGTGTTCAGGGCCAGACTGGACAAGGCTCGGAGCAAGCTGGGATAGTGGAAGGTGTCCCTGCCCATGGTAGGGGGTCGGACTGGGTGGGCTTTAAGGTTCTATCCAACCCAAACCGTTGTGGGATTCAGTGACATGATTGAAATAAATAAATATAAATATATAAATTTAAAAAAACCTTAAAATAAATGATGCTTTCTAAAAATAAATCTATTAAAAAAATATATACAATATTTATAAATATTGCATGTAAGTAAATAACTGCAAGAGTATCAATAAAAATAAAACTTAAACTAGGTGGTGGTTTGGGAGGGGACACCTGCAGTGTAAAAGATGGTTAAACCCAGAATTGCCTGACCTCTGGATTCAGGAATGCCAGGGCTAGTGGGATCCATCCTGGATGGGGCGAGTTCCCAGTGGGATGTTTCCCAGCTTGTTTGCAGGAAGGAGAGATGCTGCTGTGGGTGGGCAGTGTGGGGGTGTGTCCTGCTCCGGTCACCAGCTGGGGACCAAATTCCAGTGTTAATTATAATCCCGTGCCTGGGAGTGCTCAGGGAATTCCCACTGCTGCCAGCACGTGGTGAGATCCCAGCCCTGTGGGTTCTCTCCTCACTGGGATAATGACTGATTGTGTCCTTCAGCGTTCCTGTGGGTGGGAAAACACAGCCTGGCTGCAGCCAGCTCCTGCCTCCTGATCTCTCCTGCAGTGGGAGTGGGACCAGGGGCTGCTTCCCGTGGGGCATTCCAAAGGCACACATTTGCAGCTGAGCGTTTTGGGGTGATAGGTGCAAAAAACAGAGTAAGAAACAACACAGGAGCTTCAGCATGGACAACCAGCTGCAGAGGAGATTCCAGAACTCCTTCCAGGCTCAGGTGTGTCCCATGGGCTCCATAGAAGCATCGGAGAACCACAAATGGGTTGGGTTGGAAGGGACCTTAAATCCCATCCAGTGCCACCCCTGCCATGGGCAGGGACACCTTCCACTGTCCCACGTAGCTCCAAGCCCTGTCCAACCTGGCCTTGGACACTGCCAGGGATCCAGGGGCAGCCACAGCTGCTCTGGGCACCCTGTGCCAGGGCCTCCCCACCCTCACAGCCAGGAATTCCTTCCCAAGATCCCATCCATCCCTGCCCTCTGGCAGTGGGAAGCCATTCCCTGTGTCCTGTCCCTCCATCCCTTGTCCCCAGTCCCTCTCCAGCTCTCCTGGAGCCCCTTTAGGCCCTGCAAGGGGCTCTGAGCTCTCCCTGGAGCCTTCTCTTCTCTGGGTGAATACCCCCAGCCCTCTAATCCCATCTCTTCCCAATCCAAGCTGTATTTCAGAGCTCTCCAAGCTTTTTGCAGCCTTCCACCACTGCAGTTGGATGGCTCCATGCCCAGGTGAACCCTTTTCCAGGTCAGTTCCCACATATTGACTGAGCACAGGGACTCCTGGTCCCACTCCAGTCCCTCGGTGGTTTCAGTGGTACAACGGACAGCGGGCTCTGCTTTCCAGGGAAACTCTTTCCCACTTGGAATTGACTGCAGCAGACCCAAGTACTGCCTTGGTGGGAAATGAAAATTCCCTTTTCCATTGCTCCCCGTATTCCCATGGCTGAAAACACAAACACAATGGGATGCTCCTTGTGTGAAATGGGTTTCACATTGTTCAGGCTGGTGCAGGGACGGAAAATGGGAGAGATTTGCTGTGAAAAGGAAACACTTTGGCCAAAATCTCTTTAAAAAGTGGGTAAATGATGGGCTTTAAACTTTCCAGTGTGATGTGTAAATAAATGGCTTAACTCTTGGATTGCTCCTGTGGAGGTGAGAGGACCTGGCCTGTTACCTACATGGCTGAGTAGGGGTTTGTGTGCTGATTTCTATTTCTATTTCTATTCCTATTCCTATTACTATTCCTATTTCTATTCCTATTCCTATTCCTACTATTTCTATTGCTTTATATTACTGATATATGATTGTGTATTACTATATTATATATTATTTATAATTTTATATTATTAATGTGGTTTTTCATTCTTTTTATTATTTGTGTTTATATTTAATGTCTGGAAGTGTTGCTAGGCTCTGTCACAGGGTCTGCCAGTGCTTACATTTACATTCGAGTGGCTGTGCCTGGGAAATTCCACATTTTATCCAAATGTTATGTTACCTTTCCAGCCAAGGACAGGGCTTGTTTCCAGCAGGCTTGCAGGGAAAATGCTCTCAACTTGATTTTTCACCATTGCAGAGCAGGAAATTCATCCAAGGGAGATATTGGGTGTTGCCAGATGTTGTTCCTAACAGAAGGATATTCTTCTTTTCCCCCTTTTTTCCTCTTTTTTTCTCCTTTGTTCCCATCCTGCCATTATAAAAGTGGTCCGTTTTCCCCCTCAGACATCAGGCATCCAGAAGAACTCTCCCTTTTGAGGAAACCCAGAGATCCGTCAAAGAAAAAAAAGAAGAAGTTGGATGATCAATGTGAAGACGACACCTTCGAGCTGGAGGGGCCGCTGATCACGCCGGGGTCCGGTGAGCTGGGGAAGAAATGGGAGCGGGGGAAAAAAATGGCACAGCAGTGTGGGGCTGATTGAATTTCTTAAGGTCTGTGTGAGAAACAGACCCCAAATCCATGGCACAAGTCCTGGCGGGCTGCAGCACTTGGTCACACGGATGCATGTCTGGAGCTGTCACGCATTCCCAGGAGCAGAGCAACCCCAGGCTTCACAAAACAAACCAGAGCCCGAGTGTGGCCACTTGAACGCTCAGATGGTGTTGCTGAGAGCTTTTCTTACCCCTGTTAAGAAAGGAGTTCAATGGAAAATCGTTCCTAATGTCACATTCCTGGTGTGGTTTAGGCTGTGCCACCGTTCCAGTGTTTTATTAATTGCTTTAGTGTCGCCTTACGTGAAGGGCGTAGCTGTGGATTGTGATCCTAAATAAATCCTTTTATTGCTGGGGGGTAGTTGGCCAGTCTGAATTCCAGATCCAGAGCAGGATTGGGAAGAGAATTTCTGGTGGAGTAATGTTCCACACGGAGTAACATCCTGATGGAGTCACCACAGGCAGCAAATTCATGCAGGTGTTTGCAAGCAGAGGGGTTTTTCAGCTTTTTTCCATGGCTGCTGGAAGTCTGGTGTCTGAAGGCAAATGGCAGAGGAGTTTAAACCATAATTTTGGCCAAGTGGGAGCACTTTTTCCCAAATGGATTTGTGGAGAAAGCCGCGGTGGCGAGCGGGAGAGACGTGTCTGGCTGCCAAAGCTCTGGGGTTTAAATCCAGCAATCCGAGGGCAGCAGGGCAGCTTTAATTGAAAGAATGACCCTGGAATTCAGTAAAGTTGTATTAATTGATGTCAAATCAGCTGCAGGGAAGGCCATGGAGTGGTGGCACAGGGCTTGCAGGCAAAAATGTTTTGGCTGCACGGGGTGATGTGCACCACGGGTCTGGAACAAGGCAAAATAATCCTCCTTTTGCTCTGATCCCGCTCTTTCTCCTCTCAGCTACTTAAAAATACTTCTGGGCTTGTCCTCTCCCACTCCTGGCTCAGAGAATGTGGGCAGGGCTCCAGTCAATTTTCATTTCCATTTGGCATTTTCATCTTGAAAGCCCATTCTGAGCCTTTCCAACAGCCAGTGTTCACAGAGAGCATCTCTGTTAGATTAATAGGAAAGACTTGGCCTGCTTTGGGGGAAATGTGTGCAGAAGCTGGGGTTTATTTTAATTATTTATGGCTCTTCCAGTGAGTCACTTGGCTGGTTTCGCTCTCCTTGTGAATGAAATCACTCGCAGCAGGTTGAATTCCTGCCTGTTCAGGTGCCATTCGATAAAAGTCGTGGGTTGCATCTGAATAAATCATTTCTAGCGTTGTTCCAGCGTCAGTTTGTGTTGCTGAAAGCTTCTGGAAAACTAATTAATAATTCAGGAGGTGCTGATTTCGATGTCTTGGGAGTGTTGTGTCACACTGAGCACCCCAAACCTGGCAGTGAAACCATTCAAATCCCGGTGGGCAGAGTTGTCAATACACCCACAGGATGTTTTGCCCAGCACTTTCCATTAGAAGACCTGTAGTCACTTGTTTCTATAAATTACCCAAATGTGTAGCTCTTTCTGCTGGAACTTTCCATGACACTGCCTGCCTGGGGCACATTTTTTGAGGGCAGCTTCTTTTGAGGCATTTCAGGTGTTGGGAGAAAGCGATGAGGAGAACAGTGCGGGGCAAGCTTTGCTCTGATGGAGCAAACAGTCAAGGAACATGGGGGGATATTCATGGAAAAACCTGCCCGTTTGGGGCAAAAAGTGGCATTTTCTTTCGTTGGGCCAGTTGATGCTCAGCCCTGTGTGCTTGAGCCACGTGAAGGCCGAGGGCAGCAACAAGAGTGGATGGGGAGGAGGGAAGAGCTCTTTTGGGAAGTGGTTTATGGAAGCAATGGGGGTTTATGGCTGGTTTCTGTTGGAGTTCTCTGCTCCAGTGCTGTAACAATCCATGGGGAGAGCACCTTTCTGCTGCTTTTAGGATCACAGAATCACAGCATAGCTCAGGTTGGAAGGGACCCTAAGGATCATGGAGCCCAGCTCCCAAAGCACAGGTACCTGGTCTAAGAACCTGGAAATCATCCCTGGCCTTTTCCTTGCAAATGAAGGTGGATTTTTCCATCCCTTTTCCATCCCATTCCTGCTGCTTTTTTGCTCGTGCCTGGTTTGCTGGATCTGTCTTGGCACCTACAGTGTTTACAGGTCCCCAGATGATTCATCCAGACTGAGATGCCAGCAAAACCAACTGGAGCATTAAAAGCATCCTTGTTTGAGGGTTTTGACTTTCATTTCCCATCCTGCCAGGCAGTTTAGAATCAGGTTTGTAATTATTTGGCGTTTCCTAGCCACGATGTTGGCTGTCACTGACGTGCTGCTGTTGATTCACACCGTTCTTCCTGCTCCTTGGGATGCCCATTGTGAAAAATTAGGCTTCGGAAAGGTTTTTGCATCAGTTTGGTCTTGGACTTCCCCAGTCTAGCTCAGTTTTCTGTCATTCCTTGGCCATGAGGGTGGAGGAATGGTTTGGAGCCAGGAGCTGGAGTGTGGCTCAGGGTGGTGGTTTGGGGCAGCAGCAGGAAGTGGCACCAAAGGCCTTGTTTGGGTGCATCGAATTGCAGGCTCGTGATTTAGGAAGGACACAGCCCTGTCCCAAAATTCCAGTGTGGTGTCGGACCTTCTGGTGCTGGTGGGCAGATTTATGTCTGGCAGGTGATGCTGAGGGAGCTCCTTGCCCGATGTGTGGAAATCCTGGCATCAGGATACGGTGGTTGATCCTCCCTTACTCTGGAAATCTGGATTTTATATTAAAATTCAAAGTTCCCATGAGATGGAGAGGGGCTTTTTTGTTGGATGGTTTGGAACGGAAGGGATTTAAAAGGGACTTAAAGCACTTCTGGTTCCACCCCCTGCCATGGGCAGGGACACGTTCCAGAGACCAGGTTGTCCACGCCTCATCCAAGCTCTCCTGGAACAACTCCAGGGATGGAGCAGCCACAACCTCTCTGTTAAGCTCTCAGCTATTCTGAGCTATGAGATACCGAGCTGGATTTGGTTCTTTCTCTTCAAATTAATAATTTTAAAGTGTTTGGGTGGTTTTTTGTCTGCTGTGAAGCTTCGGAAGGCCTGGGAGTTACGTGTGCTTTGGGATCAGTTTGGCACCACCTCGCACCACTCGCTCAGCACATAAATGCCGAACTCGTGTGGGCACCTCAGCAAGCTTTTCCATCCGGGAATGCCACATTTCCATGCCCGGCTGTCCTTGTAACGGGAACAAAATAACGGGAAGTCACTTCAGTTGCTTTGCTGCCACCAGCGCTGCTGCAGATGCTCCATTTGGGTGGTTCAACCTCACCTGTGCTGTTCTGCCCTCTTCCAGAAATGCTCATTTTTGGCTTCTGTCCTTCTCCTGCTCTCCGGGTGACTTTCTCTCGCCTTCTCACTTCCCTCCTTTCTTTCCCTCTCTATAGGCACCGATATTCTTTACATCGGCCCCGTCAAAGGTGAGCTCCACCTCAATAGGACTTTTGCCCTCTGCCTCTGGTCTCTTTGGCTGCACCCTTAGTTTATTTTCCTGCTCCTCTAAAACTTTTGACTTCCAAAATCTTTAAGCAACAGGTAATGCCGGTAAGTCGGGGGCCACTCATGTCCCAGGTGCCACAGAAACTCAGGGGGCAGGAGCTTCCCGCCGTGGGAGACCTGTGTCTTCTCCCATCATTTGGGCTGGAATGAGTTTTCCATCAGTTTTGCTCTTGGAGAAGAGCCGAGAGAGAGGAGAGGGACAGGTTTTCATGGGAGAACAAGCAGCGCAGTGTTTTCCCACTGTGGAAAGATGAAAAGGGAAGGTTTTCCACCCGCCAGCTCCGGGTTTGCGCGGAGCCAGCGTGGCCGGGAGCAGGCAGGGCTCGGCCCTAGGCTAATTCCCGGCTTTTATTCCCCTCGCTGGTAGGAAATATCTATTCAAGCCCAGGACTCTATAGCAAAACGATGACGCCGACCTACGACGCCCACGACGGCAGCCCCCTGTCCCCCACGTCCGCCTGGTTCGGCGACAGCGCCCTGTCCGAGGGCAACCCGGGAATCCTGGCCGTGAGCCAGCCCGTCACCTCCCCGGAGTCCTTAGCCAAAATGTACAAGCCCCAGACGCTGCTCGATAAGGCCAAAATCAACCAAGGGTGAGTTCAGGAGCCGAGGAGTTGGGGTTTTTTGCTGCTCTTTAATGGTGTTCTCGAGAGCGTCATGGCGACTCCGCCGGAGCGTTCCGTGTGTGTTATCCCGTGTTGGCAATTCACAGGTGGCTGGACTCGTCCCGATCCCTGATGGAGCAGGAGGTGAAAGAAAACGAGGCTTTGCTACTCCGGTTCAAGTACTACAGCTTTTTTGACCTGAATCCAAAGGTACAGAGCTCCTTGTTCCACTTGCATTTTGAAATTTCCATCCTTAGGAGCGAAGGATGCCTGGATCTCTAACGTGCTGTTGTGTTGGTAAATCTCCCCAAAAACCTGGAAGTTTGAAAATTGGTTGTGCAGGCACCAAACCCAGGATTTGTGCTCCTATATACCAGGGTTTTTAGGTGTTGCTAGAGGTGCTTTAGGAGTTCTTAAAGCCACTTCGTGTCAGTGGCCGAGGATTTTCAGTCTCAGAGCGAAGTGGTGTGTTGAGATGAGAGATCACAGAATCGCAGAATAGTTTGGGTTGGAATGGGCCTTAAAGACCATCTCATTCCAGCTCCATGCTGTGGGCAGGGATTCCAGTAGAGGGGTTGGTTTGTCCTGAGCTGGGCTCCTGGTTTTCCAAGCATTCCGTGTTTCTGTGCCGCAGTACGACGCGATCAGGATCAACCAGCTGTACGAGCAGTCCAAGTGGGCAATCCTGCTGGAGGAGATCGAGTGCACGGAGGAGGAGATGATGATGTTTGCAGCACTGCAGGTGAGGGACGGCCCCACACGCTCCTGGGTTGGGTTAGACTTGATTTTCTTTGCAGATTTCTCTGCTGATTAATCTGATAAACGAAATTGTGGAATCCCAGAGTGGTTTGGGTTGGAAGGGACCTCAAAGCCCATCCAGTTCCAACCCCATTCCACTGTCCCAGGTTCCTCCAAATTGGTCTTGGACACTTGCAGGGATGGGGCAGCCACAGCTTCTCTGGGCACCCTGTGCCACGGCCTCCCCACCCTCCCAGCCAAGAATTCCTTCCCAAGATCCCATCTAAACCTCCCTTTCTTCAGACCAAAATGGTGTTTTAAGCCTCACCTTATCTGTGGTGGGAGCTTGGCCTTCTCACGCTGATAGAAGTTGAATCATTTCCCATCTCCAGCTCCTCCACTTGAGTTTATGAGATAATTTAAATATTTGCCACTGATTATCCCTCATGAAAAAGAACTTGACCTGCTTTTACCAAACATGTTTATATCTATCTTAACTTCTAGTTTTGTCCTCCTTAACCCATCCCATACGAACACAGGGTTACTGAACTGTGCCTTTCTGGCTCTCTGCCCCCAGACCAGCTGGGGATAATCTGTGGCTTTCCCAGAATTATTTATTTATCTGGTTTATGAAATACTCGGTGTGATTTGGCATCAATGCTCCACCTGCTATTGACTTCCATGAGAGGGATGGCAGGCATTTGTTCCGTGTGGTCTGGCACACCTTGGAGCTGTAGGATGCAGGAATGTCCCCCTCAGGAACAGGGCTGCCTTCTCCAAGGGCCCCTCCCAGGAAAAAAAAAGCGGAAAGCAGAAATAATAATGACTCAGTTTACATCCAAGTGCTCCAGAGTGGGTTGGGCACAGTCCTTCCTGTGAGGTCTTATGGATGTTTTGGTTTTCTGGGGTGAAAACAGATGCAAAGACATGGAATCCTACAATGGTTTGGGTTGGAACGAGCTTTAAAGATCATCTTTATCCACCCCCTGCCATGAGCCAGGACACTTCCACTATGCCAGGCTGCTCCAAGCCCCGTCCAACCTGGCCTGGGACACTTCCAGGGATCCAGGGGGATCTTACAAATGAACATAAACACCTGGTGGGAGGCAGAAAAGGGGGTGGACAGAGGTGCCCAGTGGCAGGAGCAGAGGCCACAGACACAGCCTGGAACACGGGAGGTTCCCTCTGCACATCAGGAAACATTCTCGTACCAGGAAGGTGACAGAGCACTGGCACAGTTTGCCCAGAGAGGCTGTGGAGTCTCCATCCCTGGAGTTACTCCAAAGCCAGGTGGACGTGGCCCGGGACAACAGCTCCAGGTGGCCTCCAGAGGTCCCTTCCAACCTCAGCCCAGTGGAAAGAGCAGCTCTGCCCTGCGGGGTCCAGAGATGTCCTTCAGGGGTCGATGCCTGGACACTCCTTGCACTGTGTCCCAGTTTGGACAAATTTGGAGGAGAATACCCTCTGATAGAAGTCAGGTTGCAACCACCCCTCCCCCCCAGGTTTGGGAAAAAATTTTCCTCAAAGGAAAGTGAANTCTCTCTCTGTGGAGAGAAAACCTGAGAAGATTTCAGAGGTCCTCTGTAGGTGTGGTCTCTCTCCTCCTCGGAGCTGGTCGGCGAGGGGCCACCCCCCCGGGCCTCCGGGAAAATTCTCCTGATGTGTTCAGATGTTGTTGAAACAGTCCAGAAGAGAAGAAAAGAACAAAAAAACCCAAAAATCTTAGGAAAACGAAATTCAACCCTCCGTCTCTCGCTGGGAGAAAAAGAGCCGAACGAAAAAAAAAAGTTGACTGTGGGAAGAAAAAAAACACCAAGGGTACCGCAGAAGCCGAGGAGCGAATCTCCGTGTCCTTGAAACAACTGCTTTGAAACGTTTTTTTGTTTTCTGTCCTTCTCAGGCTCAGTTTAAAGGCACAGAAAAGATTGGTGGGCATAGGGTAGCGATAGGGGATACACATTATAAAGTCACCCCGCGACACACTGGAAACATCCAAGATGGTCCTTCCTGACTCAGCAAACACTCCCAGTGTTTGCTGGCCTCTGCTCCTGGTTTCCCACCCCAGTTTCCCACTGCACTTCCCGAAGCGTGGCGGCTGCGTCGCGGTGATCCTGCGGGATCCTGGCGTCACGGGAGCGTCCCGGTGTGACCCTGTCCTTGCCTTCCAGTACCACATCAACAAGCTGTCCATCATGTCCTCGGAAAACCACCTGAACCACAGCGACAAGGACGTGGACGAGGTGGACGCCGCGCTCTCGGACCTGGAAATCACCCTGGAAGGCGGCAAGACGTCGACGATCCTGGTGAGGGCTGCAGGGAGTTTTTCCAGGCATCCCAACCTCCTTTATTTCCTTCCTCTCCCCTTTTTTTTTTCCCCTATTTCTAGTGAGAAAGTCGCCCACACCCCAATAATATTTTCTTTAAAATACAGGGATTTTAGTTACCAAGGGATAGTTCTGGAAAGAGGGAATCTTGGGCAGCATCTGGAAAAGTCTTGGAGGAGCCAGGATCTCACTGATGCCCCCCCTGCCCCAAGCCACCCTCCTGATGCAATAATGGAAAACTAAATGGAAATGAAGTTGATTTTTATCCTCACTACTGACTTGCCCAAATAACTGAGTTTTCCACGTTGAGGTTCCTCTTCCACTGTTTCTAATTCACGATTTACAGCACCTAAAGCAGCTGCTGGATTTTCAGAACTAATTTAGGCTTATGAAACCCTGTTTTTATTAGACTGGATTTTAGCCTAGGTCTGTATTTCAGAGCGTTTGGGGTTTTTTTTCTTGATACGCTGTTTTAACACTGGTTTTCCACCTTTCAGAATATAAAGCCTGAAAATTAAAGTGCATTAAAAGGACTCAGTCCTGTCAGCCTTGGCCCAGCACAGCTTTTCCAGGCTTTTTGCACGTTTAAACCGTCTCTTTCCAACCCTAAAATCTCTGAAATTTTCCACTTTTCCACTTCGTATAATTTTTTAAGTGTTTATGACGGGGCTTTTTGAAGCTCCATCCACCCTTAGACGCTTTATTGGCATTAACAACAGCAGAGCTTTGCCATATAAACCAGAAATAACAACAACTTTTTATCACCAAGACATATTTTCTAATTTCTTCTGCAAAACCAGATTTGAAACACATCACTGAGGAGCAGTCCCTGCCAGACAGGAGCGAAGAGGACAATGATTCATCCGAAAAAACCCATCCCTTTCCGTAGGGCTTTGTAGCAGGAGCCGCTTCCAGATGCATTCGAGTAATTGAATACGGATAATGGGCAATTACTGGATTGTTTGTTTAGATTCCACATTTTTTTCCCTGTGCTATCTGTAAACAGTTTCTTGGTGCAGACTGAAAGTAAACTGTCCTGCTACTGGAAGCTCCTGGAGCAATCCTTCCTTTTCCTGTCCCTCGAAAACCCTTTTATTTCCAGCTCCTGGGAATTGCGAGTGCCACCCTCGCGCCGAACAGGGAATTTAAACTCAATATTTAAAAAATTTGTTGGGGGGGGGGGGAAAAAAATCTTTCTAGACTTAAAAATCCCTTCCCCAGTCAGTTCTGTGGGGAGGTGCCTCTTTCCCTTTGGTTTGGAGCATCAGGGACAACTGAAGGGAGGAGAAAATTCCCTGTGCGAACGCTGCTGCCGTGACCGCCGCTGACCCCGCGGCTGGGAATTGGCCCCAGCAGCAGCAGGAATTCCTCAAAGGAAAATAAAGCCTCGTCCTCTGCTTTCCAAACAGCAGAGCTGGGCCCTGCAGTTTTCACCCCTGGCTTCTCCCAGGAAGTGGCTGAGGCTTTCTCAGGAGCAGTTTCACAACCCCTAAGCCCTGATAGTGCTCCCAGGTCGCTTCCCTCCGGATCCCGCTGCTCCAGCTCTGCTGGGGCCGGCGGCTGAGTGGGATCATCTTTGATTTCCAGGGTGACATCACTTCCATCCCCGAGCTCGCCGACTACATTAAAGTCTTCAAGTAAGTGCTGATGGGAAGAGCTGCTTGTGGAACTGGTAATGGCTGTGAATAATTCATGGTCCTGCCTCTTAATATCCTTCTGTATTTTATCTCCCGGCCTTAAGATATTCAAAATATTCGATACCCAAGTTGATTGGTTCTCAAATACAAAATTCAAGGTGTTTTCCTGCTGTGGTGCATCCCAGAGCCAGCAGCGTGTGCTGGGATGTTTCTTTAACACGTTTAATGCCCAGGAGAGAACAAACCATCCTAAAATGAGAGTGAAACCTAAAAACCTCCCTCAAAGACTCCTCCTGGTCTGCAGGGGACTGGAGGAATTCTATCCAGCCGGGATCCCAGTCTCTCCATGCCAAAAGGAGCAGGTTAAGTTGATTCTGCCCCTCTCCCAGCTTGCTCAGGATTTAGGGGTTTTTTTTTAGCTTGCTTTGACTCGGTTGGTGGTTTGTGGAAACCAGGAACGGCAGCGTCTGGACTTGGAGGAACATTTTTGTCAGCCACAACCGTCTTTTGCAATTTATTGCCTGCTGCAGTGAAAGTTCTGGAAGCTGGAAACACTGATGGGATTTCACAGCAGAGCTGTAGGATAGAGGGAGGGGGGGAAGCTGTAGACAGTGAAGTAGCTCTGGAACAAGCCTTTATTTTATGAATTGTTTGGTTCTGGAGCCAGAACCTGGCACTCTCTGCTCTGAAAACTCCTTCTCCGAAGGCGAATTAACGAGGTCGCTGCCTCTGTCTGGGCTTGTGGTCTGGCTTAATTGGGGCGAAGTTTCAGGCCTGTGCCCAGCCCCTCAGTGGGTGTTTCTTCCCTCCCTTGAACAAACAAACAAACAACTTGTTCTCCCCCTTGATCTGCTGATTTGCCAATCAAATTAGGCACAACTCCGGGAGCTAATTGTCTGCAAATTGGAGCGCCAGGGAATGGAGCAGCCAGAAGCTGCTGGTTCCTCACTCAGTGCAAGCCCTAAACCCTGGGGTTGGGATTTGAGGCTGTCAGATTGAACGCAGAATTCCATTTGCTCCTAAAAAATGGGGGTCAGGTGGTATTTTAGTGCCAGAAATCCAATGTAAATGGTGCAATGTTTGGAGCTGTCCCAGCTTTGGACGTGCTTCTTGTCACAGTTCAGCTGGGGAGGAGAATTGGGGGAGCGATGCATGTCCCTGTATTCCATATATTTTAACTCCTGTAAATGTGTCCCTGTATGTGCCTGTAGAGACTTGGAATGCTTCTCTCTCCCCTGCCAGCCAGGTTACTGCCCTTGCCAACTGAAATCATAGAATTCCACAATGTTTTGGGTTGGGATGGACTTTAAAGATCATCCAGTTCCCCCCCCTGCCATGGGCAGGGACACCTTCCACTATCCCAGGCTGCTCCATGCCCCGTCCAACCTGGCCTTGGGCACTTGCAGGGATCCAGGGGCAGCCACAGCTTCTCTGGGCACCCTGTGCCAGGGCCTCCCCACCCTCAACAGGGAAGGATTTCTTCCTAATATCCCATCTAAACTACTCTCAGCAGCTGTTTCTGAGATAAAAAGACAAGAGATGCATGAGGGGCTGCAGATCCAGCCTTAGAATAAGGTTTAGAAATCAGGGAAGGTTAAAATATTCCAATACTTGGAGCTCTGCAAAGGCCCTGGGCTTGTGCTGGGATGAGCTCAGGGTCCCAGGTGCTTCACTTTGCAAGGCCATCAGTTCTCCTGCAGAATCGAGCAAAACCCATGTTTTCCGTAGAAAAGAACACAACCTTTTGTGCTGTGGAGTGTTTAAAAAGAAAACAAGGAGTGCACTTCTTAGGCGTGCGCGTGACTGACACGTCCTTGGAAGTGCTGCTTCCCCTCAGAGCCTGAGCAGAGTGGTTCCAGTTTCATGTGGTGGCTGGAGAGGCAGATTTTGGTTCGTGGACACGTCTGTTTTTGTAGCACAGTTCTCCAGCTCCCCCCACCTTGCCCCAGATTATCCCCACGGTATTGAAAGGTCCAGACGTGCAATTGGAGCTCAGCTCCTTGAGCCAGCAGTGAAGGGATGGCTGAGCCCCCAGGCAGGGCTGGGAATAACCCAGGCTGCTGGCAGCAGCTTTCCAGGGCTGAAATGCTGAGGAAATACTGAGCTTTCCTGGGGAGCAGCTTGTTTTAGGAGCTCAGACCAAGTGAGATGTCCCTCCACGTGTCCCCCAGGCCCAAGAAGCTGACGTTGAAAGGCTACAAGCCCTACTGGTGCACCTTCAAAGATACCTCCATCTCCTGCTATAAAAGCAAAGAGGAATCCAACGGGACTCCTGCTCACCAGATGAACCTGAGAGGTAAGAGAAGCACAAGCTGGGGGAAGAGAAACTGCTTTTTATTCCAGGAATAGGCTGCTCCTCCTGCATCTTGTTTTCCCAGTGCTTTATCGCCTCGGAATTCCATCCCGGGGTTGGGTAAAGGTGTTTAAAGGAATGAGGTGGCTGGGTTTGATATCGTGGCACAGAGCTGGACTTCCAGACAGTGAAATATGTGTGATCCCGTGGGGAAGCACTGCCAGCTCCCCAATAGCACGGAGAGAGAGCTTGGAGAACCACGGAATGGTTTGGGTCGGAGGGGACCTTCCAAACCTTGCTCCAACCTTCCACCCGCCCTTCTCCTTTTTGTCAGTTATCCCAAGGATTGCACTGACTCCCACAGCAGAAACTGGAAAGAACAGACCATCCTCTTCCTCTGCTGCCTTTACTTCTCCTCCTCTCCCCTGTGCTGGTTGGGAGCAGCCTCACTCGAGAGCTGAAATCCCTACAGTGGCTGCCTGTGCTTGTGTCGAGTGAAACATTCCTGCTCCTGCAGCTGCAGTGAGCTCGTTTGTTCTCCCCGTGGAGGCAGGAGCAGGGGGGATGCCAGGCGACCTCGGGCTGCTGTGGGAGCGAGGCCTGGCCCGCAGGACCTTTCTGGGAGCTGTGACAAATCTGCTGTGACGGCACTTTGCAGAAACCTGGGAGGCGGCGTTGACGCGGCGCCCGCGCTGCCGTGGCCGGGTCGGTTCATCACCCCCTCCCTCCCCCTGTGTTTACACAACCGCTTGGAATTCTCTCCAGGCACCCGGAGTGGGATGCTCACACCTCGCTGCTGGCTGTAGCAGCCAAAGTCATGGAATCCCGGAATGGTTTGGGTCAGAAGGGACCTTCAAACTCATCCAGTTCCACCTCGCTCCCATGGGCAGGGACACCTTCCACTAAACCGGGATGCTCCAAGCCCCGTCCAGCCTGGCCTGGAACACTTCCATGGCATCCCATCATTCATAAATAACATAGAGGGGTTTCAGGGTGAGAGTCAACAGCTGCCCAGTCACCTTTTCCTATCCTGTCATGAACATTTTGGGGTGTTTGCCAGCCACTGGATCCATTCCTGATTCCAGGCAGGATCCAGGAGTTCTGTGGGTGCTCATTCGCTTTGCCTTCATTGCTTTCAGATCAGGTCTTGCTTTTCCCCACCATTTTCCTGACACTTGGAAAAAGGGACATCTGGCAGGTTTTTCTGTGCTATGTGGAGTGTTCATCCATCGGAGGTGTGGGATGAACCTTTGGCAGCACTGAGATGCCACCGGAGACCCTTGAGTCAGGGAACTTTGCTCTTTCTTTTCCTATTTTTGCTTTCTTTGCCACTTTTTAAATCATAGTTCCTCACATCCCTGTTAAACACCGGCTCCCTCATTGCAGGATGTGAAGTTACCCCTGATGTGAACATCTCTGGTCAGAAGTTCAACATCAAACTCCTGATTCCGGTGGCGGAAGGGATGAACGAGATTTGGCTGCGCTGCGACAACGTAAGTTCATCTCTTGGGCTGGCCCCCTCTTCAGCCTTTGCCCACCATCAGCTCCTGCTCAGGTGCTGTTCTTCAAGAAGCAAACAGAAAATGCGCTCACCTGTCTGATCTCAGCATTCCAAATTTGCTCCAAGTCTCCTGTGAGTTTGGAGCAGAAGATCAGCCTTGGCTTTGTTGCGTGGTTTTGGCCGCGCGTTGGTTGGGTTTCCGCCCATCTTTGTGCATGTTGGAGTCTCCTGAGGCTGGGAGGGGAATGCAGCTCCCTGGGGTGTTTTTTGAGGGGTCTGGTGGTCCCCCCACGGCTGTGACAGACACGTGTCCCTGTTTCGGGGGGCAGGAGACGCAGTACGCCAGCTGGATGGCCGCCTGCCGCCTGGCCTCCAAGGGCAAGACCATGGCCGACAGCTCCTACGGCATGGAAGTGCAGAACATCCTGTCCTTCCTGAAAATGCAGCATTTGAACCCAGACCCGCAGCTGATCCCGGAGCAGATCAACACGGACATCAACCCCGAGTGCCTGGTGTCTCCTCGCTACCTGAAGAAGTACAAGAACAAGCAGGTAGGTGCTGCCCTCGTCGGCGTTGGTTGGACTGGACACGCGTCCCGGCGGTGGCTGGCGTTTAACACAGCGTGGTTTGGATGTTTTGGATGTCTTCACTCACTGGGATGCACGTGGTTACTAAAATGAGATGGGACTGAAGGGTGTGGTTTGGATCCAGCACCCGGGGATGGCACCCAGCACCGGGATTCTGCCGTGTGATGCGCATGGACACGGCGGCGGGGAACCTCCACTTGCAAACACGTTTGAAATTGGTTGATGATGATTTTAAACGCATTCCGGGAATGGTTTGGCCCCTGCTGATAATGGTTTGGCCCCAGCTGCCCCGTCTCTCCCCGGTGCTGGGGTTAAAACCCCTTCCCCTGCACAGAATCCACGGAGAAACCCCCGGGATCAGCGGAGTTGCAGTTGCTTGCAGTGCTTTATCCACACTTGGCTGTAACGTGGTTTGCATATTTCTCTCTTTGCTTTTCCACTGCTTCCAAATGCCAGCCCTTGGAACATTGCTTCGTTTTGGAGTTGCTGTGACTCGTGCTTGAACTCCATCCCCGCTCCATCCGATCCCTGCCTGACGGGGCTGAACTGTTCCTCACTGGGGATAAATGCAGGATTCTCTCAAAGAGAATTAGATGTCAGAACAGCAGCAAAAATAAGGAAAGCATTGCTCCATGGCCTTTGGGTGACTTAAATCCTTCAGGCTGCTGGCTGGGGCTGGATATGATTTCTCCAAGCCCAGAAGAAGGCTGCAAGTCAGAGAAGCCGGAAAAATATAACTTTTTATTGGCACAGCACGATGATTTCCTGGCAGTGGAGTTATATTTTATATAGCACTTATTATTCTCCTGAATAAGCCTTTATATCCACTTGGATGGAGGAGAGGCTGCATAAATACACGATTTTAACATATATATAGATATATTTAGGTATTTAGATACATAAAATGTTTTCTAGGTTTCTGGTAAAACAGAGGCACCTGAAAAAACATTGGCTTGGAAAACTTGCTTACTGTGCAGGTATCCTGGTTATAAAAATAAAATCCATGGAATCGTGGGGATGGGCATGATGGGGATGATCCCAGTCAGGACATGGCCATGGTGTGGACAGTGGGTCCCTCATAAACATCAGCTAAGCAGTGCATTTAGGATTTTCCTTGGTGGCCAGAGGCAAAGCTCGGAGCAGCAGAGGATGTTTGCTGGGAGAAATGAGGGATGGAGGCTGCAGGAATGTCAGGAATTTGACCACAAGGGTCCTTCCGTGGCCCTGGCACAGGGAAGGAGGAGGAGGAGGGGGAGGAGGAGGTTGAGGAGCCCACAGGAGGTGCCGGAATGGGAATTGGCCCTGGGCCTTGCTGGAGGATTTATGGAGGTGCTGGGTCCTTACCAGCCCCAAACCCACTGTTTGGGATTTGTCTCCACATGCAGCAGTGTAGGGTCAGCAGGTTGGGTTTGGAAGCACCAAATCCTAAATGAAAAGAAACAAAAACCAACCCAAAATAAGGATTTTCAGAGCTCCCAGGTGCCCTGGCAGGGTTTGGGGTCAGCGCCAGCAAGGGCAAACACCTCCCTGGGAAGCCCAGCTGATGTTCCCTTCACCTGCTTGTTATCCCAAGCAGCATCGCAATCATTTCTCCACATATCCCAAACAGAAGGAGCTGCTGAGCTCAGAGTGAGCTCCTGAGCTTCCTCTCGAGCTTCCTCAGCCAGAGAGTGGCCTTGAGTTTGTGCAGAGAGCTTCATCCTCCCCTTCACCCACCAGCAGGACCACAGAGCCACAGAAAATCCTGAGTGGGAAGGGACCCACAGGGATCATCCAGGGCAGCTCCTGGCCCTGCACAGACACCCCAACACCCCCACCCTGGGCATCCCTGGCAGCGCTGCCCAAATGCTCCTGGAGCTCTGGCAGCCTCGGGGCCGTGCCCATCCCCTGGGGAGCCTGGGCAGTGCCCAGCACCCTCTGGGGGAAGAACCTTTTCCTGAAATCCGACCTAAACCATCTCAGGACCAAAACTATCTCCACAACTCCAGGGAGGGCCCAGCTGGGATCACTCCAGTGCTCTGGCACGAGCGGCGAATCTCTGTTCGCTTGTCCCTGCTCACACTCCCTTTGGCTGCTTTTCCACCTAAGGAATTGTGCATGTGGTTCGTTTTGGTTTTGTTTTTGGTTTTTTTTGCTTGAACTTTGGTTTGCAGTTAATTTACACTTTTTCTTTGCTTTGTTGCCATATTTCTGATTGCTTTTTTTTCTTTCTGCCTCCTTTTCTTTTTTTTTTTTTTTTTTTTTTTTTTTTTTCATTTCGCCTTGCCATCTTCAGCCAGGCTATGTAAGAGACTTGGTAAGTGACAGCAACAATAAAATTAAGATAAACTTAAAATAAACTTAATGTAGAACCCCTTTGGTTTAGAGAGCAGCGGTGAAAGCACTAACAAAACCTGCACCCTCCTCGTGACACTTGGGCCCTGGTTGGTTTTTATAATGGTCCCCAGTGATTTATGGGGCGAAACTGGAAACCCTACACCAGGAATTTACCTTGTTGTTCGCTCACATCCTTAAAGTTCCCGAGAGCATGAGTGCCTCTTTGCCTCCAGACAGCTCCGATCTATATTTGCTTTCCTGTGTCTGGACATGGGAAGCTCCACGTTTGTCAGCTGCGGGCTCGGAGCAGTCGGAGCTGAAATAAAACCTAAGGGGAGGAATTATTGATTATCCGCGCTCGGATCCGCGGCGGCTCCCGAGCGCCTCCCGAGCCGCTCCCGTGCGCGTGACAGCGGAGGTGGCACCGAGGTCCCCTGTCCCCTAATGCCGCTGTGTCTCGCCGCCCGCAGATCACGGCGCGCATCCTGGAGGCTCACCAGAACGTGGCCCAGATGAGCCTCATCGAGGCCAAGATGCGCTTCATCCAAGCCTGGCAGTCGCTGCCGGAGTTCGGCATCACGCACTTCAACGCAAGGTGGGTGGGGCTGGGCTGGGCAGGGGTCTTTCCTTGATGAGTACAGGGAGTGGGTTAAATACCCTGGGATCATCATGGAATCATCATGGGTTGGGTTGGGTTGGGTTGGGTTGGGCTGGGCTGGGCTGGAAGGGCCCTCAAAGACCATCTCGTTCCAACGCCCCGCCATGGGTGAGGACGTCCTTGTGCGCATCCCTGGCTGGGGAAGTTGAGCTGGAGCTGAAATGAAAACCGTGACTTGTAAAAATGGTTTTACAAGTAAACTCAGCTGCTGGGTTTATGTGTATCACAGGCTTGTTTTTATCAATCTCTCTCCCAGGTTCCAGGGTGGGAAGAAGGATGAGCTGATCGGCATCGCCTACAACCGGCTGATCCGCATGGACGCCAGCACGGGCGACGCCGTCAAGACCTGGCGCTTCAGCAACATGAAACAGTGGAACGTGAACTGGGAGATTAAAATGGTGAGATGGAGTCTGACACCCCGTCCCCTCCCCCTGCTCCTGCCAGTGAGACAGGCATCACTCCTGGAGTCCTGGAATCCCAAACGGGTTGGGTTGGAAGGGACCTTAAAGTTCATCCAGTCCCACCCCCTGCCATGGGCAGGGACAGCTTCCACTATCCCAGGCTGCTCCAAGCCCCGTCCAACCTGGCCTTGGACACTGCCAGGGATCCAGGGGCAGCCCCAGCTTCTCTGGGCACCCTGTGCCAGGGCCTCCCCACCCTCCCAGCCAGGAATTCCTTCCCACTATCCCATCTAACCCTACCCTTTTTCAATTTAAAGCCATTCCCTGTGTTCTGTCCCTCCATCCCTTGTCCAAAGTCCCTCTCCTGGAGCCCCTTTAGGCCCTGGTGGAGTTGTGTATGACCCTTAAGAAAAAACCCTGAATCTTTCTCTACTGTAGCCAGGAATTATTTCCTCCATTCTCGGAACTCCACACAATTAAATAAAACGAAACCTCAGCACCGATGCTCAGGCTCCATCCTAACCTGTAACATAAATACACAGGGCCTTATCCATACTAAAATTCCTTTCATTTGCTGTACAACTCAGGCTTTCATGTAAATAGCAAAAAAAAAACCCCAAACCAGTAGCCACTTCCCCAGACTCTGAGAGGGGCTTTTTTCCCACTGCTGCATTTGGATGCACAAATTTTTGGGCTCCTTTTTGGCCGAACACCCAATTAAAACTGCCAGGGATACGTGAGGGCTGTTCTCCTGCAGTCTGCAGCTCATTAAGAGTTCCTGGAGAAATTATTTAGCTTCTCCCTCTGCCTCAGAGTCATTGTTTTGAGTCAGTTGCAAGCCCCGAGATCCCAATTATCCAGCTTGGATACTCTGCTGGGAATCCCCATCCCTCCTGCAGAGCTGTCCGTGACGGGGGGACAAAAAGAGAACGAGCATCAATAAACGGATGGTCTGTTCAGTCACTCCAAAACGAGCTCCCCCAGCCCCCATAAAGTATTTCTGTGGACAAAATTCAATTTAGAAAACCAGGGAAGAGTGGAAGGAAAGCCCAGACCTCAACAGGTCTGTGCCCAGTCCCTGTTTCTCTGGAAGCAGGGAAAATGTTCCCATGGAGAGGTGGGAACAGGCTGAGTGATTGTTTCTGAGTCACAGGGGAATAAAAGTGGTAATGGTAATTTAAATAAATAAATCAATGGATAAATAAATAGAAAATAATAAAAAAAGGCTATAAAAGGTATTTCAGTATCTAAATATTTGAATAAGAGTCATAGGATATTTAAAGGTGGAAGGAACTCAAAAGGATCATCAAGGCCAAACCACCATTCACAGAATCCCAGAGTGGTTTGGGTTGGGAGGGACCTTAAAGGTCAGCTCAGTCCCACCCCTGCCATGGGCAGGGACACCTTCCACTGTCCCAGGCTGCTCCAAGCCCCATCCAACCTGGCCTGGGACACTGCCAGGGATCCAGGGGCAGCCACAGCTTCTCTGGGCACCCTGTGCCAGGGCCTCCCCACCCTCACAGGAAAGAATTCCCAGTTCCCAATATCCCATCCATCCCTGCCCTCTGGCAGTGGGAAGCCATTCCCTGTGTCCTGTCCCTCCATCCCTTGTCCCAAGTCCCTCTCCAGCTCTCCTGGAGCCCCTTTAGGCCTTGGCAGGGGCTCTGAGCTCTCCCTGGAGCCTTTTTTTCTCCAGGTGAACGCCCCCAGCTCTCCCAGCCTGGCTCAGAGCAGAGGGGCTCCAGCCCTTGGCCTCCCCTGAACTTGCTCCTACATTGGCATCACAGAATTTTGCTTAGGCAGTAGAAAATCACCTGAACACACAGAAGGAAGAGGGAGAAGGGAAGAAGAATGAGGGAGAAGGGAAGAAGCCATTCCCTGGGGCAGGCCGGGGCGGGGCTGAGCTGTGTCTGCCTGTGCAGGTGACGGTGGAGTTCGCGGACGAGGTGCGGGTGTCGTTCATCTGCACGGAGGTGGATTGCAAGGTGGTGCACGAGTTCATCGGGGGCTACATCTTCCTGTCCACGCGGGCCAAGGACCAGAACGAGAGCCTGGACGAGGAGATGTTCTACAAACTGACCAGTGGCTGGGTGTGAGCCCCGCCGGCGCCGCCCCGCAGGAACCCCCATGGCCATATTCATGTTTAACTTTCCAAAGCTGTCCTTTGAGATAATGCTGCTTAATAAAGTAAGCTTGAAATGTATCTTTTTTTTTTTTTTTTTTTAAATAATTGGATTTTTGGTTGGTTTTTTTTTGGGGGTTTTTTTTTTTTTTTTTGCATTACCAGACCAGTTAATCTGTGTGCACTAATGAGCACTTCTGTTAATTTGCTATAACCAGAGCGTGTCTGGGCAGGGTGACAGTGCCGATGATCCAGACTCCGATGGGCAGATCAGGATAAAGATTTAACTGACTTACTTAAAAAAAGCCAATTTTTTGAAGAGAACTCTAAGCCATCTTCTTGTAAAGCCATCCAGGGCTAACCTATATGAAGTCTATTTATCATGTTTAATGCATGAGTGTTTTATTTCCTTTTTTTTTGTGTTTTTATTCTGTACATTTGACCTGTTTGAAGTCGTCCTGCTCGCAAGCAGAGCTGCCATCTCTCCTCTCACACTACACCAGGACTCTGAAGGTGCCTGACATGACTTTGAGGATAGTTTTGTGTGGCCTCGAAGATGATCTTCTGTTAGTCTGTTATAGCTTGGTTTTATTTGTTTAACTTGCCTTTTGATAATCATTTATATTGTCTTTTTTTTTTTTGTTAATTTTATTTGTACACCGTATTGTATTATGACACTTTTAGTATTCACCAGCATAGTCACTGTTCTGCCTCTGATATGCAAATTTTTTCATTACGATATGAAGTAAAAGGTTTATGAAGTAAAGGTTTTTGTGTAACTAATGTAAAAAACCACAAATTTTATAAAGTTGTACAGTTTTTTGTAACTAGTCTCACAAGCCAGCTAGGACATTGCATAGGTCAGCAGTAACTGTAGGATGTCTGGAAGGGGTACGGGGACAAACCAAGGAATAAAAAAAACCCACAAAAAATACAATTTCCAGTCCAGTACATTTTGATCTAAGTTAAAGGGGATTCCAGAGCTGTGCCACAACACCCTCAGTAGCTGACACCTGGGGCCAGGACCGCCAGGTTCATTAAGCCATTCCCACATTAACGCTAACGAGGAGGGATCCCGTGCCCACCTAAAGCCGAGGAATAACCAGTGTTGCGTTCCCGTAGTCCGTGGTATCAAGACTATGTTCAAATACATTTTATTTTAAATAAAAGTCAAATCTTTTATTTAACGTTCAGCTGCCGCTCCTGGTTTTTGGGGTCTAACTGTGCTGTGGAAAGGCCATAAACAATTCCTGTAGGATGGAGCCACCCCATGCCAGCCGTGCCTTATCCCGAGTTTGCTGAAACAAATGCCAGCACAAAGCAAAGTTAGAAAATGGTTTGGGTTGGAAGGGAGCTTAAAGCCCTCATTCCACCCCCTGCCATGGGCAGGGACACCTCCCACTATCCCAGGCTGCTCCAAGCCCTGTCCAGCCTGGCCTTGGACACTTCCAGGGATCCAGGGGCAGCCCCAGCTTCTCTGGGCACCCTGTGCCAGGCCCTTCTCCCCTTCACAGCCAGGAATTCCTTCCCAATATCCCATCCATCCCTGCCTTCTGGCAGTGGGAAGCCATTCCCTGTGTCCTGCCACTCCATCCCTTGTCCAAAGTCCCTCTCCAGCTCTCTTGGAGTCCACTTTAGGTCCCCTGTAGATCCCACTCCCTGGCCAGGCAGGGGGGAAGCAGCCCAGGGACTCAGGGAATCACAGGATCTCAGCCAAACCCACCATTAAACCATGTCCCCAAGTGCCACATCCACACAGCTTTTACATCCCTCCGGTGACTCCATTGCTTCCCTGGGCAGCCGTTCCAGTGCCTGACCATCCCTTCCATCAAGGAATTTCCCCTAATATCCAATCTAAGCCTCCCCTGGCACAAATTCATCTCCCCATTTCTGCACCGATTCTCTAAGCTTCACACCACGTGCCGCAGGACAGGCTGCACCCTTGCTCCATAAAATCCCGGAGCAGGGGTGGCCCGGTGGGGCCGGGCGAATCCTCCCACTCCAACGGGAGCACAGCCAGGGCGGAGCAGCGCCCGGAACGTGCCAGGGATGCTCCCAATCCTGCCCCACGCCCGCGGGCTCGTTCTTCGGGATGCGGCAAGTCCGGGCAGCTCCGAGACACGCGAAGGGAGGGCGGCGAGCACGGTCCTGGCAGGCAGCACCGGGATCGCGGCTGGATGCGGGAGCGGGCGGGGCACGGCGGCAACACTGGAACAGCTCCAAAGCTGGGGGTGTGATGGGGATGGCTCCCTGAAAAATATTTACCTCCATTGCCCAGCCTGGGGTTAGGCAGGGTGGGGAGGTGGAGAGGAAAGATGGGCGGAGAAGATGGATTGAGTCCCCTCGCTCCATCCGTCCCCAGGCAGCTCTGCAGGGCTCGGCCTGGACGTGCAGCTGCGGGAGGCGATGAGGCAGGAAACGCTGAGCAGAAAAGCAGAGGAGGTCGGGGAAGGGCCATGGGAAGGCTGAGGTTGCTGTCAAGCCCAGCTCTTCCCCACACGGCCCCCCGAGGGTGGGAGCTGGGAGAAGCCGGGCGGGAAGCGGTGCTGGAAGGAGCCATAGGGGGTTCAAGGTGATCCAAAGGAGGCAACTGGGTTTTCTAGGAGCTTTCCTAGATGAAAATTTCCATTCTCCTTGGATGAAAAGATGCAAGTGGTGATGAGATGTCAGAGCGGAGGGTGGTAAAAAATAAACGTGGTTTTCCTAAAATCTGGAGAAACACCAGATAAAATACGGCACAGATGGGAATGGCCACACGCTGAGGATGGACGGGGGTGAGGTGGAAGCGAGAGGAGCGCACTGGAAAAGGGATTAAGGAGAGAGGTGGTAAGAGCTGGAGCCCATGGGAAGGGATGGATGATCCACCTCAGGGACAGGCAGCAGCAAGGAAAAGGAGGATCGATCGTGGCTGTTTGCTCTGTGATCCCGAGCCAAAGGAAAACCAGGATGTGGTGGGCACAGAGGGTTTCCAGTTATGTGGAAATCACAGGCCAGGTGGGTTTGGGGTGTTTGGGCATTAAATCCAACAGCAGAGGATGAGGAGGGTCTTGGCACAGCCAAGCCCAGTTCCCACAGCTCCAGCTGTGGGAAGACACTGGAAGAAGACACGGAGATTTATTTTGCTGACACAGGGAAATCTGGCTGTGGTTGTTACTTTTGAGTAATCAAAGGAGTAATCCAAATTAAAACCCAAAGCAAACCCCAGGAGAAGCCAGCCCGTGGGTGTCCCCAGCCCCCGGGGGTGACTCAGCCTCAGGGAGGAAGAGCTGTGACCGCCTGGCATCCACAAACCGGTGGCTGAGCTTGGGAAAGAGGAATTATTTCCAACTTCCAGTGATGAGCACACGATGGGGAGGGAGATTCAAAGCCAACGAGGCTGCTCAAACCCCCATTTAACAAAAAAAGTGGCAGACATGCCTGAAAATGGGACAACTCCAGCCCTCCAACAGCAGCAGGGCCAGGGGATGATGTTTCCTCCATTGCTGACCCCGCTCCAGGACCTTGAGGAGGGGAAAAGGAAAAAATAAATCACTTTTTGGCAAGGTACTGATGCAAACCGGCTGCCAGGGTGAAAATGCACCTCTCTGAATGCAGCAGGGGATTTGGATGCCTGTGTGAGCCAGGCATGGCCTGGGGGGTCGGCTGGGATTCCTACAGCGTTTTAAGCCCCAAGTAATTTAATACCGTGCAGATGGGCAAGTGCCAGAGCGGGTTTGGAGCGGGATCGGCGGAATTCGGGACGGGGAAGAGGTTTGAAGACACACAGATCTTTTAAAACATAGCAAAAAAGAAATATCTCCCCAGCAGGGCTGTCCCCTGCAGCAGGGAGGGGGTGGGAGCTGGGTATGGGGACATCCTGCTGACAGGAATTGATGGAAAAGGGAACATTTGGGGAAGCTGCTGGTGTGTGGGGAGGGGGAGGGAGCAATCACTCCCCATCCTAGGAAATTTTCCAGGTTAAGTGGATGGGGCCTGGAGCAACCTGGGAGGATAGTGGAGGGCATCCCTGTCCATGGCAGGGGGTGGAAGGAGATGATCTTTAAGGTCCTTTCCAACCCAAAGCATTCCATGATTCTGTGATTCTCTAACACAAACTGATCCCCAAGCACTCCAGGAGGAGCTGGGTTATTCCCTACACCCGGGACGCGTGGGTTTCCCAAAAGCCCTCCCGCCCTGGGATGGCAGCCCCAGGGGCTTTCCTGCGGTGGGCAGGGGCTGAAAAAAGCTCCTTGAATTAATGCATAGTAAATCCAAGCTGGATGAGTCACGACAGTGTCTCAGGAAGCACACTGGAGACTTTCCAGCCTTCAGGCCGGGAAGGGGCTCCTGGGTGGCCAGCACCACTTCCCTGGCCGTGTGCAAAGACATCTCCCAGATTCCTGCTGCCCACACCAAGGGGGAATGCGAGAGCTTTATCCGACCTTGCCCTGTCTTGCCCGACCCCTCCAAGCCCCTCTCTGGGTCAAGCATCCCAGGGCTGGGATCAGCAGCACATTTCACCCTGACCTGCCCCATAGAGGGGCCCTCTGAGGGCACTCAGGACCGCCAGGGATTTTCCTGGAATTGATTAGGGATGCAGGAAACCCAGACCTGGTGTCGCCAGAGCCGGGATGCAGCGCAGAGCTGGAACCACGCACGGATGTGGATGTGCCTGGTTCCGTCCGGCTCAGACAACCCTCACTTCCCAGGTGTATTATCCCTCATCTCTGATGCAGGAAGGGATGGTGAGGATCCAAAGCCCTCCAGAGTGACGGCACCAGGAGAGGTTTAATGGGTCTAATTAAATTCAGGCAGATCAGTGGCTGCACTCGTGCGGCTCCAAACCTTTCTGGAGACCAGTGGGGGTTTTATTTGTTTGCTTTCAGTCTCACAAGAGCCCTGGGTGCTTCGATTTGCAGCCCCGAGGCACTAAAGAGATAAAAGATCCATAAATATCTGCTGGATGTTATAGATCTGAAACAAATAAAGTGCCCCCCCTGCTTACAGCTCTTCCCGTTAAGCACCAGCGCAATGCGGCCCCTGCGCCTGCTCCCGTTTCCATCGGCATCCCAGCCTTCCCTTTGAAATCCCCTGCGTCCCTCCAGCTGTTCCACATATTTCAGCCTTGAGTCTCCCCCCAGAAACTGCTCCTTTGGTTTCCCTTAAGCTCTCCCGTCTGGTTTGCAGAATTCCAGGACGCAAACGGGGACTTTTCCCAGGCTGAAGGTCCTGATCCCTCGGGATGCAAACCTGGATGTTCCCCGTGTGGGAGCTGAGAACAGCCCTGCTGATGGGCTGTGGGGGGAGAGGATGGGAAACTCCAGTTTAAGAAGAACTTGAAATCCCAAACATTCCAAATTCATCCCAGAAAATCGGCCAGGGAGCTCACATCAGTGTGATCAGCATTTGATCTGATCCAAGGAAGAGGCTGCACTTGAGGAGTTTTTCTTTTTTTAGTCTGACACAGGAGCAGCAAAATATTTCCCGAATTCCCAAGTGGCTCGGAAAGGCCAATCCCATATTTCACAGTGGCTCAAATATGCTGGAACCTGTCAGATACTGAAATCATTCAGAAAATTTTCCCTTTGATCCCCAGCTAAGACAAAGAGCTGGTAACAGAGCTCCCCTGTGCTGTCAGCTCCCGGTGAAGCCACAGATTCCCAGCTGGTGGGAAGCCTCTGCTTGGAAAACTCCCACTCCCCCTCCTCTGAGAATGCAGCAGTTTGAGCAAATAAAGCATTTGCTCTGGGTTTTATTTTTGGCTTTTGGTCAACAGCTGGTCAGTCCCTAATGAGCGAGCTGGGCTTTGATTTCCTGCCTGGAGAAGGGGGTGAGAAATGGGAGAGGATCTGGGTTAGAAATTTGACTCACACCAGTGATCCCAGCTGGGATTTACTCCCATTAGTCCTTTGCCTGGGGACATGTCCCAAAGAGAGGCACTGGAACAGCTCAGGAACAGGCATTGGGGGCCACAGGGGAGCTGCAGGGGTGACCAGAGAAAGTGGAGCTCCCTGATCCCAGGCTGTCCAAGGAAAGGCACCACACTGCCCTCCAAACTGGGCTTGGAATGGGATGACAGTGGCTCTCTTGTTCCTCTTGTGCAATCCCTTAACCATCATCATAAAATCCCAGAATGGTTTGGGTTGGAAGGGGCCTTAAATCCCATCTCATTCCAACCCCCTGCCGTGGACAGGGACACTTCCACTATCCCAGGCTGCTCCAAGTCCTGTCTGACCTGGCCTTGGACACTTCCAGGGATCCAGGGGCAGCCCCAGCTTCTCTGGGCACCCTGTGCCAGGGCCCCACCACCCTCACAGACAGGATTTTCTTCCCAATATTCCATCTAAATTTGCCCTCTTTTCCACATCTTCTTTTGTTTCAGAGCACTTGAGCCTGCTGCGCTGAGGTTTGAGCTCTACCCCACCAGTGGGAGACGGGATGCTGGTCCCAGTGGAATAAGCCCATCTGATTTCTGCTCACCCAGGCAGCAGGGATAGCCAAACCTCACCTGGGACACTTGGGAAAAACCAGGTTCCTGCTATCCCTGATGGCTCTCAGCAGGTTTAGGCAGGAGGGCAAAGAGCTGCTGTGACCCTGAGGAAAGAGTTTTGCGAGTTTTGCTTTTGCTCTGATGAGGCAGCGAGGGCAAGGAGAGCTCTTGGGAATGGCAAACCTGGGAAGAAGCCTGCCCATCCTTCCAGAGGGATAGGGCTACCCCGCGGCCACCTCCAGCCCCCATCCATGCTGTGTCCCACCCTGGGTGGCCCTCTGGAGGGACCACATCTGATTCACATCATCTCCCAGCTGAGAATCACGTGTCAGGCACTTCCAAGGATGCAGCCTTACAGCCGGGGGCTCCCTGGAACTCAGGACGAGCTGCAGGGCCCGGCTGAGGGCCGTGGGCAGCTGCTTTATCTCCTGAGGGCTTTTCCCCTTCCCATAAACAGGAGAAGAGGGTGGGAACGTGTCTGAGACAGACAGGGAAATGACGGCAGGGAGGGAGAGGGGTGTAAATCTTGCAAAGCACTGAAGTGCTGGATCCCGGAAAAGAATCGGACTGAGAACAAGGAATGCCACTGGTGGGGGAATGTGGAGGGGTCAAAGAGCCTGGATGCCCCAGCAAGGATGGAAGTGCCCCTGGCACAGTGTGGGGCACAGGGCAGAGCCGAGCCCCAGCTGCTCCCCCAGCACCCACATTGTCCCAGATGTCCATAGGGGCAGGGAATGAGAGCACCTGGAACCTACGAGTCCCAGATTGTCCTTCAAGCCCTTCCGTGACCAAGTCAATCCAAACGATGCTGTTAATTAGGCAGAGTTCAAAAATAACCCTGTGGGATTTCCTGCCTCCTCTTCCTCCCCTCCAACTGTGCCACAAGGTAAGAGAAAGGGAGGAAAAGCTCATAAAGCAGAATTAAGGGAAGATGCTCCATGGAGCCCTCAGTATATCCCTGATTAATCATTTTCCTTTCATTCTGAGGGACCCCCATCCTCCCCTTGCCCATACACCCCCAAAGCACAGCTCACCTTTCCCATCCCACGCATGCAACACGTGTAAGCTCTCCAAGGTACTCTGGGCTTCATTAAATTCAGGTCACTCAGTCCCAGGGAAGCACCCAGGCAGTGGGGCTGCAGGCAGTGGCAGGGAACTCATTGTCTGCACGGCTGCAGGAGCAGATCCAGACACGGAAGAAGCTGGAATCTGGTGTGTAATAACTCCACCTAGAGGGAAAAGGGACGGCCGGGAGAGAAGGGCCACGGGTGAGCACAGCAGGGCTGATGAGCACATTCCCGATCCCGGCACGGAGGAGGGATCGCTGCCTGGACACAGGGATGGCCACTGGGACACCAGCGGCATAATCACAGACTTGTGGCATCACTGAATGGTTTGGGTTGGAAGGGACCTTAAAGCCCATCCCATTCCACCCCTGCCATGGGCAGGGACACCTTCCATCTATCCCAGGGTGCTCCAAGCCCTGTCCAACCTGGCCTTGGACACTGCCAGGGATCCAGGGGCAGCCACAGCTTCTCTGGGCACCCTGTGCCAGGGCCTCCCCACCCTCCCAAGGGAAGAGTTTCTTCCTCATCTCTGATCTAAACCTCCCCTTGTTCAGTTTAAATGTTTCCTCCCTTGGGTGTATCTGAGACCATCAGTTCCCAGTGATCCCACAGCTGGCTTGGATCCCAAAGCCCACCTGTCCCTTTCCACCCCCAGGAACAGCTGCCCCTCGCTGGTCTCACACACGGGATTCTTCAAGTCCTTCACTTGGGACACTTAAATATATCCCTTAAACACATCCCCCAGTGCCCATGGAACAGGAGGCCAAGAGATCAGGGCTGTACTTCCTTTGGAGAAGCTTCCTGAATTTAATGGAGCTCATGGAAATACAACCTTTGGGAAACACAGCGCTCTTTAAGTGTCCCACAGATGGGACATCAGGTGACAGCGTGTCTGCAGAGACAGTCACTGGGCAAATGCCACCTTGGTGCCACCTCGGTGGAAAGGAAAAAGGTAAAAGCTGCTATTTACTCACTAATCCATCCAGGAAAACAGCTTATGGAATGCACAGTGTGCTCATTTCCTACGGGAAGATCTGTCATCCCGAGTGCTCTGCCTGTGGCTGATGAGAAAATGTCCTTTTACCTGCAGGGACCCCAAATCTCTGGAGTCACCTGCAACGTGCACACCCCTGTACCCGCAGCACTTTGGGATTGGAAGCACCATTTGGGCTTCATCCCCCATTTCTCACCCCAAGGTCACATTCATGCTGGATCTGATCCCAGCTCCAATTTTTTTGGGATGAGCCGATGCTATTTTACTTCCCATAAAACAAAGGAGGGTGAGAGCCATAATTAAGTTTCCTGTTGGAGCTTTTTCTTGTGTGTTTTTTAAGCCTTGACTTGGACTCTGAGCTGAGATATTGGAGCATTAATAAGGTGAGACGCTGTCAGCTTTAGGTAGGGATTTTCTCCATGAAAAAAAAATGGTTTTGGGACGTGGGCAGGAAAGATGGGAAAACCTGAAGACACCGAACACTTCCAGCCTCCGTGGATGGCAGCCTGGGGCTGCAACACCCCTGTGGCTCCGAACACTTTCTGGGCAGTTAAATTACATCTGGCTGCTTGGTTAAAGATGGGATAATTATTTCCAGCGAGGCAGACACGGTCCAGATGCAGTTCTCCTTCCATAACTGCACTAACACTATCCCAAACCCCAAGGAAATGCCATTTCCCAGTCCCGGGAGGCCATCTGGATGGCGGCAGAGCTTTGCCAGGTTTCCTCTTGACTTTATTAAGCTGGAGCAGGTATTTAGTTTCTCATTATCCGTCTGCAGGAAACACTTGGGGAGACGCAGCAGCATCTTTCTTTCCAAAGATAAACAGGCACTGGGTGCTCTGCAAAATCCAGGTGCCTGGAGCTGGTTTGTGCAGCTCTTCAGACATTTCCACCCCTCAGGGTTTATTTGTGGCTGGATGCAGCCCTGTCTATGAGAGGTTAAAAGGGGCTGGTCCCTGGGTATTCCAAGCCCTGAGCATGTTTCCAAAGCAGAATGTAAACACTTTTATTGTGGCAAGGATTGCTCGGTTCTTCCTGCCTTGTGTCATGCAGCCGAAGGAAAAGGAGAGCACTTTTTCTCTCCTCATAAAGCAGGGTGTGTTCAGGCTCCGACATTTACATCAAACAAGTGCATGGCTCCCTTCCCATCTTTCTGGCTGTCCCGCGGTCATGGATTTGCAATTTCCCTGCTGGCAAATCCGGAGCAGCCGAAGGATACCACTTTGCTGGAGTCTTCTTTTTTTTTCCCCTCTGCAACAGAAAATGCCACAGCGGAACCGGCGGAGAGGAGATGCGGAAAGGAGGAAACCAGTGGAAAGGCGTTGTTTCAACATTCCCCTTGGTCTTCAGCAGCCAAATCCCGGCCTTGGAGATACCAGGGAGCTGTGGCCTTGTTGTTGGCCCCGGAAAGAGTTACAGAATATCCTGAGCTGGAAGGGACCTACAAGGATCAGAGTCCAACTCCAGCTCTGCACAGACACCCCAACAACCCCCCCCTGGGCATCCCTGGCAGCGCTGTCCAAACTCTCCTGGAGCTCTGGCAGCCTCGGGGCCGTGCCCATTCCCTGGGGAGCCTGGGCAGTGCCCAGCACCCTCTGGGGGAAGAACCTTTTCCTGATATCCAATTAAATTCCCCCAGCACAGCTCCAGCCGTTCCCTCAGGCGCTGTTACGGGTCAGCAGAGAAGCAAAGCCCATCTCAAGTGTGGACTCAGCAAAGTGGCTGATCCCTGATCCAGATTTTTCCATTCTGGGAACACTAATCAATGTAATTGACCTGTTGGAGCGAGTCCAGAGGAGGCCACCAAGATGTTCAGAGGCATGGAGCAGCTCTCCTACAAGGAAAGGCTGGGAGAGTTGGGATTCTTCAGCCTGGAGAAGACTTCAGGATGACCTAATTGCAGCCTCCAGTACCTGAAGGGAGCCTATAAAAAACATGGAGAAAGACTATTTACAAGGGCTTGGAATGACAAGGAAAGTTTTCCCATCCAAATCATCCCCCTGCTCTGGTTTGGACTCTTGCTGCTACCAAATCCTCATGCAGAAAGGTTTGTCAGCACCTGTGGTGGGAAACAGCACTGGTCTGCAGGACTGACAAACTCAGAGCAAGAGTTTTAACCCAAACGAAGGAGTTTTCCCCTCATTTTTCGACATCCCACTGCCTCACAGGAGCGCTGGAGGTTGGAAGCCGAGATACACACACAGAGGACAGCACTGCTCAGCTGTTCAGCCCCACTGAGCAGATGCACCCTCTGGGTCAGGATGTCCCTACACAGCCATTGCTGGGAACTGGGAGCATGCACCTGGATGAGGATTGTCCAAAAGTTGCTGCATTCCCCCTGCAGGTCCAGGACCTCTGCTCTGAGCCTCAGTGGGGAAAGCTGGGCTGACCCCATGTGGTCGTGGCCTTGTTATGGCACGATTCTGGTTTTAAAAAGCATTGACTCTCCACACTTACACAAAAATGTGAAATCTACCTCAGATCCGTAAAATCTTTCCATCAAGGAAAAGGCATCGTGGTGGGAGTTAAGCTGAACCTCTGTCTGTCGTTTTTCAGAGTGGAAATGTGTCCGCACTCCCAGCTTCCCTGTTCAACCAGGCAAAGCAGCACAATATAATATTCATTTTTTAGCACGGATGGGATATTCCCAGTCCTCTGAATCCCTCAAAACGAAAGAGAAGGGATAGGACAGGAGACTCACGTCCAGTTTGTGCCTTTCCCTTGCAATAAAAGGTTAAATATTGCAGTGGTTCATCTGGCTGCAATCTGGGAGCTTCTCCCCCAGATTTTGGGTGTGCCTGGACCGAGGGAGGTCGGTGTGTGTCATCTGGTCACCCTGGGCCTGAAGAAAGTCAAAAATAAGGAATGTTGATTGTTGCCACGGTTACAGAATGATTCATTCTGATGGTAAAATAACAGGGGAGACACATGGAAAATGAAAATCACATCTCAGAAGCGTTTTGCTTAATTATTGTGTTCACCAGTTCTCCTGCTCCAGGCAACACGCGTGCCCTGACCTCAGCTATTCATAAAACTGTCTCTTGAGATGATCTCAAAGTCGGTTTTTTTAATTGAAAAGGAATTTAAACCCTCACTCATGACGTCCGTCAGCCTTGGAGGCTGAGCAAGGCCCGTCCCAGCACAGGTCTTGTCCATGCAGAGCAACGGAGTCTCCAAGAACAATCCCAATGAGATAAAAATTATCAAAGTGAGGGCCTGGAGTGACGGGACAAGGGGCAATGGCTTTAAACTGGAAGAAGGTGGGTTTAGATGGGATAGCAGGAAGGAATTCTTCCCCGTGAGGGTAGTGAGGCATAGGGTGCCCAGAGCAGCTGTGGCTGCCCCTGGATCCCTGGCAGTGTCCAAGGCCAGGCTGGATGGGGCTTGGAGCAGCCTGGGACAGTGGAAGGTGTCCCTGTTCACGGCAGGGGGTGGAACGAGATTATCTTTAAGGTCCTTTCCCACCCAACCCAGCCTGGAATTCCGTGATTCTATGATTTCAAACCCGCCAAACACCTCAGCCTTAGCACCCCTGAGGTGAGCGTGTGTGTGGGAGGTGAGGTCTGTCGTGCCTCGCTGCCCTAACCCTTCCCCTCGCTAAGCCCACTGGAGCTTCTGTGAGGGTGAAAAGCCCCTTCAGGCGGCGGGAAGAGCGGCGGGAGCGCCGAGCCGGAACCCACCGCCACCGCGACCACCGCAGGGCACCGCCCGCCATCTTGTCGGAGCCCTCAGGGCGGGACACGGCGGGAGGGGCGTGGCCTCTCGGGGGAGGGGGCGTGCCCACCCCGCCCCCCGCCCAACCCGCGCCAGGGGGCGGGGCGGGCCCCGAAAGGTCGCGAGGCCGGCGAGGCGCTGAGGGGGGGCGCGGCCGGCGGGCGGAGCTC
>VZTI01001508.1:48308-73470 GCA_013397865.1 Struthidea cinerea
AGGGGTTGCGGATGAAGTGAGGCGGTGCCCTCAATAGGCCATGTATGAGGGGAGGGGACCCCTCTGAGAGGTTGGTTTGGGGAAGGGTCCCACCCCTTAGGAGCAGCTTCAGCTGAGGGGAGCTGTGGGGACCCTCCGAGAGACCGTGTGTGGGGTCAGGGGGTGTGGGACACCCCCGAGGTTCTGTTGTGAGGTGTGGAGACCCCCCCGAAGGGCTCTGTGTGAGTGGAGGACGTGAGGGGACTCCCCCAAAAGGCTGCATGTGAGGTGAGGGTTTGAGGGGATCCCCTCAAGGGGCCGTGTGTGAGGTGGGGAGACCCCCTCGAGGGCTTGGTTGTGCGGGGGGTTCTGCCCCAAGGGGCCGCTTCGGCTGAGGAAAGCTGTGGGGACCCTCCAAGGGCAGAGCTGGCCTCTGTCACCCCGTCCCCCAAAAGTGAGGAGCTGGCAGAGGTCTGGCCAAGCACCCACTGACCCTCCCGGGGGTTTGAGGGTGTCCCCCGGCATGGCAGCTCAGCTCAGGGGGTCCCCCTGGGCATACCCTGCTCCCAACACACGTGGGGATCCCGGGATGCTCCAGGGAGACTTGAGCTGTGCACCAGGACGACCCACGGGCCAGAGCTCTTCTCCTTTACTTTAATCTCTTTTTAAATTTTCAATTGGCATTATTCTAAGTCGTATTCCTGCCTCCAGAAAATGAGTGTAGCTTTCAACTCCATCCTGCTCCAGCTGTGCCGGAAGTAGTTGGGAAAATGACTCTTAGTTGGTCGCTAATTGCTCAAAGAGCATGGAAAATATTATTTCCTCCCTGTGCTTTTGCCCTGCTGTGTGAGCTTGGTGTGCTGAACCCCTGAGCTGGAGTTGATGAGGTTTGCTTTATTCTGTACGCTGTTTGAATGTTGATACGGACACTTGGGAATTCTGGGGGACAGAGGGAAAGTGACATTGGAATAGTTGAGCTGTAGGAACAGAGAAAGCTGTATAAATGTTTCTCTTTGCAATTTATCTTTCCCGCTGTTTCATTCTGAAAGTTCACACGGGATGAGAGTTTGTGTTGCTGTTTAATTGCTGTAACAGTAAATTTCTTTTACTTTTATATGCAAAATTAGGATGAGAACTGGGATTTAAAGGCCAGTGTGTACCAACAGGTGGCATAAAAAAAATTCGTGTCTTTTTTTTTTATTTTAAGAAATTTCAGTTGGGTTTTTGGAGCCACTTTCACTTTTCAGGCTCATTACGCCGTGATGCTTCACATTCTGTTCTGTTCTTTCTCTGGGCCCTGAGGTATCTTGTTTTAAAAAGTGTCATCCCAAACACTTTTTTGTTTCTGCTGTTTATTTGGCCTGACCACTGGTGTGTGACTGCTGTATCATTCATGGTGCAGCTAAGGCAAGCTGAAGATTTATAAAGAAATTAGAAGTTTCCATGAGCTCTGCTCATACCAGAACCCTGACCAGGTATTCCACAGGGGACAGAGTAAGAATTATTTTCCTTTATCACAGAATTTCAGGTTGGAAGGGACCTGAAAGCCCATCTCATTCCACCCCCTGCCATGGGCAGGGACACCTCCCACTATCCCAGGTTGCTCCAAGCCCCATCCAGCCTGGCCTTGAATGCAGTAAGACAAATACATCCCTTTGCTTCCTGTCATCCAGAATAACCCCCAGTTCCCCAATCTCTTTAATCATTAACAGGTGTCTCACTGTCACCTTGGCACTGGTGTTTTCCCTGTTAATGGACACTGTGGGGCTGTGCTTGGCAGCTGGGCTCTGCAAACACACGGAGCAAACAGGACAGGCCAGGAGAGGCAGTTTGGGCTGTAGCTGTGACATCAGCTGCTGTGGGATGTGGTGCCTTGTGCCTCAGAGATTGAGTATTTATGGGGTGGGACTGGTTGGAAAAAAGTGCGTTATTCCCACCGCAGGTTTTAAATTGAACAGGAGCGCAAATGATGTTTAGACAGGTTGTTGGGAGGTTTCTTGAGAGTGATGCTTTCCTTTCCAGTGGGCTGTAAAGGTTAAATACCCTCCTCAAAGCCTTATCAGGCTGGATTTTTCCAAGATAAACACAAAGCTCCATGTGTTGACTCTGGCTGACGTGCGCCGTGTCCGGGTGCACATGCTCTGTTAACCCAGCGGCCTCAGCAGGTGAAGGCTGAGCAGCTTCAGCTGCAAATAAAGTGAACAGCAGTTTATTCACCTTTCGTGAAATCCCTGAGGAAGATCCCACGGTGTGCTACAGCCAGGGGAAACAACTTATGTAGAGATGAAACCATGCCTTACCCGTGTCGTTCCGTTCCAGATCTCCGGCTGCAGCCATGATGCCCGTGGCCACCGTGATGCCCGACGACACGCCCATGTTTGACCCCAGAATCCTGCAGGAACTCGACTGGAGCGAGAACACCACAACCTTTTCTCCTGCTATTTCTCCGCTGGATCCAGGGGATGGGCTGGTGCTGAGACCACTTTGCACAGCTGATTTAAATCGAGGTAGAATCCTGATTTCTCATCGCCAGAAATGACAGTTGGAGGCTGAGTGGATGACATGTATTTCTTCGTGAGCTCTCAGTAGATTTGGATTGGTCATTTTCCCTGATTTGGGTTATTTTTATCAGTAAACAATTAGATGGAATTATAGAACATCCTGAGTTGGAAAGGACCCACGGGGATCATTGAGTCCAACTCCCGAACCTGCACAGGACACCCCAACAATCCCACCCTGTGCCTCGGGCCTAACATCCCTTGGACTCTGGCAGCCTTGGGGGCTGTGACCACATCCCTGAATGTGAGCACTTGGCACCATGGATTGGTGCTGTATTGGGTGACCCTGAAAATTTGGTTTACTGTTTTAATCCTAAAATTCAAGTAGACTCTTCCAAATACTCCACAACTTCCCATTCACTGTGGTTTTGGAGAGGGAGCACATTTGTTCATACTGTTCCCTTTAAAGCAACGTGAACAAGCATTTTGGTGCATGAATTCTCCTTCAGGAATTTGGATAAAAAGGTTATTTTGGAGTCATTATTTCAGGCCTACTCTAGCTTTATTCAATCCTTCAGCATTGCTCAATCCCATTGTGGTGGGCTGGTGCCATGGGGATGGTCCCTTTCCAAACAGCTGTGTTGGGTTGTTCTGTGCTATTTGGAGCTGATGGTGTGTCTGTCCCTCACTGAGAGTTGTTTTCCCCCTTCCTTTCCTACCAGGCTTTTTTAAGGTTCTGGGTCAGCTGACGGAAACCGGAGTTGCGAGCCCGGAGCAGTTCATCAGTGAGTACATCATTATTCCTTGGCATTTCCATAGAGCTTGCAGGGAATCGGAGGATGCTGATGCTGACAGCAAATCTGCTCGGGTGTGAGGCTCCCGAGTGCCTGATGCCAGAGGGAGTGATCAGTTCAGCTCCCCTGAGGCAGCCTTGGCACTCAGCCTTTGGATGGAGTTGCAGCTATCCCCAGGGGCTGCTTGGCTGGGACAGGCCTAAATTGTGAAACTGGTTTTTAGACTGAGCTTTAGATACTTGGGAGGATGGATTATTTGGGCTGAATTTGGGTTGCTCCAAGCCCTGTCTAAGCTGGCCTGGAACACTCCCAAGGATCCAGGGGCAGCCACAGCTTCTCTGGGCACTCTGTGCCAGCCCCTCATCACCCTCTCGAGGAAGAATTCCTTCCCAACATCCCATCTAACCCTGACCTCTGGCAGTGGGAAGCCATTGCCCCTGGTGCTGTCCCTCCAGGCCCTTGTCCAAAGTCCCTCTCCAGCTCTCTTTGAGCCTACTTTAAGTCCCGTTTAGATCCCACTCCTGGGCTGGACAGGCAGGGGGGAAGCAGCCCAGGGATTCACAGGATCTAAGCCAAATCGACCACTAATCCATGTCCCCAGGTGTCACATCCACACAGCTTTTAAATCCCTCCAGGAATGGGGATTCCACTGCTGCCCTGGGCAGCTGTGCCAGGGCTGGACAACCCTTTCCATGAAATTTTTCTCTGTGAAGGTGGGGAGGCCCTGGCACAGGGTGCCCAGAGAAGCTGTGACTGCCCCTGGATTCCTGGAAGTGCCCAAGGCCAGGCTGGATGGGGCTTGGAGCAGCCTGGGACAGTGGAAGGTGTCCCTGCCCATGGCAGGGGATGGAATGGGATGGGCTTTAAGGTCCCTTCCAACCCAAACCATTTTATGGTTTTATGTGGTAGTTCCTGTGTGCAGAGATGCTCAGCAAGGAGGGTTCTCTGGGCAGATAAGGAATTTGTGTAATTCCTGCTTTTTCCTGAGTTAGTCTGACTCCAGGACTTTCATTTTCTGGGGTCTTGGGTGCATCTTCCTTGTGATCCCACAGTGATTTGCAGTCAGGGGCTGTTGCAAGCATCAGACTTCAGTGAAATTTAACGTGAGCCTGAATTGCCTGTTCCACTCCGTGCCTGCTCCCACAGAAACCTTTGAGCACATGAAGAGGTCTGGAGATTACTACGTTACCGTGGTGGAGGACACAAACCTGGGGCAGATCGTTGCCACGGCAACGCTGGTTATAGAACATAAATTCACTCACTCCTGTGCCAAGGTAAACCCTGCAGCTGGGAAGGGAGGAAAAGATCCTGTCCCTGACTCTGGGCATGTTGGTTTTATGGTGTTACTGTGTGGTGACAACCTCAAGTTGTACCAGGGGAGGTTTAAGTTGGATGTTGGGAAAAAATTCCTCATGGAAAGGGTTGTCCAGCCCTGGCACAGCTGCCCAGGGCAGTGGTGGAGTCCCCATCCCTGAGGAATTTAAAAGCCGTGTGGATGTGGCACTTGGGGACACGGGTCAGTGGTGACCTTGGCAGTGCTGGGGGAATGGTTGGGCTTCATGGTCTTAGAGGGCTTTCCCAACCTTAAAAATGTTAAAAATATATGTTTAAAAAGATCAAATATTTTCTGCATTTAAAAAATATATCATATCCTTGAGCGCCAAGCTGCCAGTAAAAGGAAGCTTTGGCTTTTCCTAAGGAAAAGGATCACTTGGAGGTCTGTCCCATGGGCACAGTGAGCTTTTGAAGGAGTCAGACGTGCTTCTGAGGGAGCAGATGGCTGAGGATCTCCGTGCTGGGAGTCCCAGCCAGGCTGCGAGAACAGGGAGCTGGAAGGGCAATTCCAAGACTAACAAAAGTTGTGTGTGTTTTCAGAGAGGCAGGATAGAAGATGTGGTGGTCAGCAGGGAGTGCAGAGGGAAGCAGCTTGGAAAACTGTGAGTATTCCCCACCTTTGCCATTCAGCACTGGGTGGGCACCAAACCCTTCCACCTTCCTGCCAAGCACCTGGGAAGAATTGAGCCAGCAGGGATCACCAGCTGGGAAGGAAATGATCTGCAGGAAACCACAGAGAGCGCTGTCAGCCCTCAGTGTTGTGGCTGTGATAATTTAACTAATGAAATAGTCACTGACCCAGCATTTTAACTGCTGATTTTTTGTCCTTTCCAGATTAACGTCCACCCTCACCTTGCTAAGTAAGAGACTGAACTGTTACAAAATCACGCTCGAGTGTCTGCCTAAAAATGTGGATTTCTACAAGAAGTTTGGCTATTTGGTATCTGAAGAAAACTACATGTTTCAACGGTTCTTTAATTAACAACTTCTAGGTGTTTTTGGTTTTTTTTCTTTTTCTTGGAAAGACTGTTGGTGGAGGAGCTTGTGCTACAAACATTCTCTCCGTGGAAAATTGATATAGTTTATTGCTGCAAATATAACAATCCCTATAAGTAATGAACATCAAATGTGTAAATCTTGGGGAAAAAAAATAACTGAGGTTTTAGAAAGGATCCTCTGGGTTAGAAAATAAGTTTAGAACTAATTTTTACTACTGCTGAGTCAAGGTGAAGCTTTCTGTTCTAGCTGAGTTACAAAGGACTCGTTAAAGGGATGGTTTTTAACCAAAGGTATATATATTTTTATCTCAAATTTTTTCTTGCATTGTATTTTTCTAAAGGTTTGTGCTTCTTTTCTCAGTAGCCAAAGGACAGCCCCTGGGACTGTCCTGCTGGCTGTGCTGACGGAAGGATGACGTAGCTGGGGAAGGGATGAGGCTTCTCTTATGCAGAATTAGTGACACAGAACAGGCCTTTGTTCTGGTTTTTTCCATGACACCTCATGGAAGTGCTGGTGGTGCATCAGAAGTTTTAAAGGCACTGTTTTCCCAGACTGGATTTGTTACTGTTGGTGCGGGGTGGGGAGAATCCTTACAGGCTGTGCTGAATTCCCAGTCTAAAAATGGATGTGTTCTCACTGCAGGGCTCCTGCACTTTAGCTGATAACTTGGTTTTCAGGATAATTACTTTCTTCTGACGTAAAAACCCCAAACGTGGTTTGCAACAGAGCTGAGGGAACTGGGAAACTGGAATGTCTGACAGAATATACCCCATCCATAGTGGGGTTCTGGCTAGCTCTCAATGGGAATGGGATTGGGATCGGCAGATTCAGCTTCACCTGAGAGAGCTGGGGGTGTTCAGCCCCGAGAAGGCTTAGAGCCACTTCCAGTACCTAAAAAGGAGGGAGAGGGACTTTTGTATGGGCAGATAGTGCCAAGACAAGGGGGAATGGCTTCCCACTGCCAGAAGGCAGGGTTAGATGGGATATTGGGAAGGAATTGTTCCCTGTGAGGGTGGGAGGCCCTGGCACAGGGTGCCCAGAGAAGCTGTGGCTGCCCCTGGATCCCTGCAAGTGTCCAAGGCCAGGATGGACAGGGCTTGGAGCAACCTGGGATGGTGGGAGGTGTCCCTGTTGGAATGAGATGAGTTTAAGGTCCCTTCCAACTCAAACCATTCTGGGATTCACTGGGATTCCAGAGGGTCGGGTGGGCTCTGGTTTTACCAGCAGGGATTTACAGCACAGCAAACCAGGAGAGAAATTCCCCCTTCTGCTCCCGAGGGAGTGTTGCTGCTGTGGAGCTTCCCTCTTGCTGTAAGACTGGATGAATGATTTTAGCACTTTTGCCAGGGGTGGCAAGCAAATAACGTCCAAAGCCCTGTTCCCAACAGTGGTGTTTTGTGTGGGGAGGGACAAATCCCACATCCATGAATAGGGCATTATACCCAGCCGGGGTTGTTTGTGGGCAGCCAGGCCTTCCACACTGTCCTGCTTTGTGCTCTGGAGAGCGACTCTACAGTGCTGGGGGCTCTGCTTGATCTTCCTGAGGGTTCTCCACTCCATACAGTGTCTCCTTGGTGATGTCTGGTTTATTTATTGATTATTTTTTTAAGGAATATCTTTGTTTAAGCTGAATAAATGATTGCCACCTGCATCTGGACTGTGTCTCATGGAGTGAGGATGTACTTGTTGAGCAGCAGCAGCCGCTGCAGTACCTGTTCCCCTTCCCTAGGCTGAAAAGAACACTTTCAGCAATTCCATGTGGATTTCTCCCCCAAGAGAAAGCAGATGTGCTCCTCTGACAGCATCTGCATGGCTTGAGCCCTGACTCTGAAGTAATTCTGTAAAGCAGCTCCTGCTTTCTGCTGGCCCAAATGACTGAGGTGGATTTTCTTGCCTTCCAGAGTTCTATTAATTTGGAATTTCCACTGACTTAAAGTGGATTATTTGAATTCCATGATATCTACACCATCTAAACAGCCCCAGGCCCTCATTAAGACTTAATGAGAAGATCAGAGAGAGGAGCAGGTGCCGTGGCCCCGCTCAGATCATTGTAAAACAGATGAATGGGGTTGAAAGCTGGGATTTGTGGCTGCATCACAATGGCCCTGCCGGGCACAGCCCCCTCCCAGCAGCGTTGAAGAGCTCTTTGTTCATCCCAGAGGTGACATTCCCACCCCTCCGGAAAAACAGCAGCTGGAGAGCTGGGAGTGCCCAGGCTGGGGACTTGGAGGTGCCACTGTGGGGTCAGGTGTGCCCCGGGGACACCACAGTCACAGGGGGCTGTTAGAAACGGTCACAGGGACAGGGACAATGCCCCAAGTGCCAGCACTGCACAGCCCCAGGGGGAGGGAACCAGGAACTGCAGCAGCCCTGAAATTCACCCACAGTACAATGGGCTGAAGAGGAAAAAGCAAGGGCCCCTGTAAATATTATTTATGCTTGTATTTTAGATCTGTTTTTATATATACATATGTATATTGTGTATGTATATATAAAATCTCTGTGTATTTTATGTATATATAAAATCTATATGTGACATATTTATAATGTATACATTTTTTTTTATATACACATACACAGAGAGACTACATATATATAAAATAAATAAAATCAACCCTGACCTCCTTGAGGCAAACACCAAACCTTTCCTAAATGTCTTTCCCCTGGGAAGCTCTTCCTTGGACCACAGAGGCATCTGGGTACCTCTGTTTTATATATATAATTATATATAGCTATACCTATATATATATTTTTTATATATAGCATAAAAATATACAGATCTCTCAAAATAGCAGTATTTGGACATACAGTTGATGAATCCTGGAGAATCCCAGAATGGTTTGGGTTGGAAAGGACCTTAAATCCCATCTCATTCCACCCCCTGCCAAGGACAGGGCCATTCCACTATCCCAGGTTGCTCCAAGCCCCGTCCAACCTGGCCTGAAGCACTTTTTTTTTTTGTCAAAAACCAGCCCTAACAGCCTTACCAGTTTCTCCAGAGGTTGAATTTTACCTCCTCCCTGGGATTTAATTTTTTTGCTAACAGCTTTCCCACCCTGGGGAAGAGATCTCCATCTCCTTCACTCTGCTTCCCCTAAGCTGGAAAAGGGAACTTCAGCATCTTGATGTCGAGCTGTGGCTTCCCAAAGATTTGTGTTTGAACTTGGGGAAATAAAAAATAATAATTCACCCGCCACTTCTCTTTCAAGTCCACATTGAGGGACCCTGCTTCCAATTCCTGCCTTTAGTTCAACCCCCAAAACCAAATATTGAAACACCTACTGGCAGTGAAACTCCGGGAGACATACACAGGAAGTTTTAAATAGACAGCTTAGTAATAGATCTGAGGAAAATTAAATCTCAGAACCCCTTAGGATCTGACAGGCAGACAGACCAGAGTGACTGTAAAAGGCACCAGGAGGGGGTAATGCCATGAAAAAACCTGGATTGATGAAAAATCCTTAGTCATGGAGCTTGTCAGTAGTAAGTGAGTGTTCCCAGGACCCCAGACACAGAGCCTGGAGAGATGAATCAGTGCCTTCCAATCTGTGATTCATCCCTCCCCTTCCCCAGGGACCTGAAACAGAAAGGGATTTGATGCTTCCCAGCCCAGTCCCAGCAGAAGCTCGTGGCTGGCAGTGTCTGGGGGCTGTGCAGGGCCAGGCACAGCCCCGCTGCTGCCATGTGGGAGCCTCGTGCTCCAATGGCCGGGAATGCGTTCCCCAACAGCCCCAGAGAATTCCTTTATGGAGAGTCAGTTCAGAGCAGGAACAAACCCTCTATGACTGCAAAACCAGCACTGCCCCCTGAGCCAGGCAGCTGGACACTGACACAGTGCAGTTCTCCAGGAGATCAATCACTTCCTTTTCTCCAGCTGAAAAGTTCCTAACTAAAGCATCGCACTATTTATTGCAGATTTTTTTTTTTTCCCTGAAGGAATTACACTGCTCCATCACTGCTGTAGGTGGCTGAGGGTATCAGCAGGAACAGGAATGTGCTGCTGAACCCTGGTTCATCACTCCAGGGCCTTCACATTCCATGGGAGCAGAGGGTATGAGGCTGGAAAGCCTCATCCCCTCACCCTGTGTCCTGGCTCAGCTACCAGCCCGGACTCCCTGAAGGAGGTTTCCCCCTCAGCTGTCACCCCCATCTGTTCCAGAGCAGCTCGAACCCAGACATGGCTTTCCAAACCAGGTTCTAACTCCCTGCATGGGTCCCGACAGAGGCCAAGAGCTCCACATGCTCCAGAGGGATCATCCCTCCCCAGGCCTTCCCAGGACATGCAAAGCCAGGCAAAAGAGACCCTCACTGAACAACTGCCCTGTTCAGATTCCTGCCTTCAACTTCCCAGAGCTCTGCCCTCAGGGATTCCCCCAGCACAGGCTGTCCCTTCTGAGGTGACACAGGACAAGTGGCCGTCCACACAGAGTGTATCCATCCAAGTGCAGGGGGACAGCTGGATGCCCTGATCCCCAAATCCTGAGCCCATTTTTTCCCTGGTAAAACACAGTCTGGTTACCAAGCTCAGATCCCCCAAATACACAAGATTTTCTACCAGCTTTGCTCAGTCACCACAGTGCTGCTCCCAAGGAGCCATCATTCCATTCCTGGCTTTTAGGCAACACTCATTGGGAAATAAAGCAGATGCAGAACCGGGACTGTGCTTGCCCAACCTCTGTGCTGCTGAGACAGGAGAGTTACAGCTGCACAAACCACCCTGAGAATTCCCAGTCTGAAAACCCTGGAGCACCAAGAAGTGTTTCCTCAGCTGAGCCTAATGTTTTACAAGACCTGAGGTGAACCCTTTAAGTCTTGATCCCATTATGGGCAGTGCCCTGGGCCTCAGTTTTCAAAGACAAATCCAGTTTTTACCTCAAATGATGCAACTGCTGCCTTGCAACAGCAACTACTCCTTGAAAACCAGTTTGAGGATGCACTGTTCTAGATTGTTCAACCTGAATTAACCTCTGTGTTTATGTTCCTAAAGCACATTTCTGCCATAATATATACTGAGAACAAGGTGAATTTTAGCAAACTTTTTCTTTACTAAAGTCTCTTGTTATAAATTACACAAATAACTTTATAAACAAATCCCTCCCGCTTGCATTTTGTTTAAAGTAATAACTTTATATCATACAAATAAAGAAATTTCAAGTATGAAAAGTGCATTATTGCAATAATACCTCTTTGCAAGTCCAAAAATCTTGGTTTAGAATAAAACTGTAAAGTGTAAAAAAGGAGTAAAACAATCAGTGCCATCTATTCATTCAAGAAGTCCAACATCTTAAAAATGATGCTTAGTGTGTTGCAGAGGCAGATTTACATCTGAAAGCAACATGTAATTGAAAAGAAGCTATGTGTGTTCACTGTTTTGCATTCATTCTCGTTTGGTTTGTTTTCCCTAGTTCTCTTCACCTTTCTGGGCAGGAATTCTCACTACAACCAGTGCTTGTCCTCAGCCATCACCCGTTCTGTGCTGCTGCCACCTGCATCGTGCCGAGCTCTTCATCCTCCTCGTGCATCCGCTTCAAACTTCCTGCAGGAGGCAAGAGGCAACTTCAGCCACAGGGAAGCAGGATATTTAAGCACCTCACGTTGAAGTTTAAACTCAGCTTGCACACCAAAAGCCATCCCCCTTCCCAGGAGTTTGGGATTGCCCTGCTGAAGGTTTACTTGGGGAGTGTAAAAATCACCTCGCACCCCCAAGCAGGAGAAGCTTCTCACCTGTGCTGCCAGGTGGGACTGAGAGGGATCTCTCCAGCTGCAGAGGTGACATCATCTGGATGGTTAATTTTGCTAGATAGATGGCTTCATATTCCTGGAAAGGTCCAAAAATGTTTATTGCAATTACTTTGGCATAAAGCTTTGTAAGGATGAGCAGGATCAATTCAGAGAGCATCTCATAGCAAGGCACAGGTTTGGGAGGAGGAGAATTCTTTGTTGCTTTGACGTGAATGACAAAAACCATCAGGAAGTCAGAGGAAAAGTTCAAGGATGACTAAAGAAATAGCTTTAAGGAACAGACAACATTCCCTTTGCAGCTCCCTCAGCACCAAGACATTTCAGAGCCTCTGAATCACTGCACAAACCAGGATTTTTATTTCTCCTCCACTCCTGGATTTGCTTTGTCCAAAGCTTAAGTCTAAGGAAGTGAGGTGCCCACTCATCTTCCTCCCAAAGCTTTACTACAGCTCCTAACATTTCCTTGAAGGGTATTTGTGTAGTAAATGTTCAGTCTAAGTAGAAATGTCTGTTTGGCAGGAAGATGATTCATTAAATGGCTTTTCAGTTCTGATCAGGAATAAAAAGAGTCACCTGAAGTTGATGTACAAATCCAGCATTAGGATTAATACAGAATCTTCTTTCTTGGACGTAAGTAAATGCATCCCTTAAAAAGAGGAGGAGAAAACACTTCAGTGAAAAACTGAGTCTTCCTTCAGATGATCAGTTTTTCAAAACTACAGAACCCCTAAACGCTGACCAGAACTGGTCTGTACAACTCAAATTGCTTGGCCAAAGCAGGAAGCAGCAGCTGTACAATTCTGTTTGCCCACCCCAGTGCTCAGCTCACTTTCCAGTTCAACACAGGCTTGGAACAGACCCTTCTCTCAGCAGCAGGTGCCTAATTCTTTAAAAAAAATAGGGTGTAAACACACCTGCAGTGAAGTGAAATGGAATAATCAGCCCCTGGTGAAGTCTTAGGTAAGGCAGTTGTTACCTGCTGAGACTGAGTGGAAACACAACTGTTTCTGTTCCCTCCAAAATCATTATTCACTCCCACCCCCTGAATGAAAACCTGAATGCCTCTTCTTACCTGTACTTCACCCCAAATGTTTCCATTATGTATGCAATAACTAAGGCAGCACTGGGAGAAAAAAAACCCAAATAAAAATTAGTAAAATAGATTTCAATTGTTTAAAAATATTAATATCAGGATGGATCATTTCCTACCTTCTAGAAATCCCTGCGTTTCCATGGACAAGAACTTTTCCTGAGAAGGAAGAAAAAAAAAAGCCCGTATCAACCATATTTGTATAAATTGAATAAAATTCTTTGAAATGTGATTTTTCCTTGCTATGGAGAACTAGGCAGCAGCAAGGCACATCCAAGAAAACCAGGTGTTGTCTTCCTTCACCCTGAATTTCTAACTACACTCTGTCCATTGGGATACAGGAACTGGGATTCCTGCTCCAGGGAGGATTCTGAGGGACAGAATGACCACAATGCAGATTTCAGGTCCTACATTAGAGAGGGGACAAGAAAATTTCAAGCACAGAACACAGCTGTGATTCAAGTGAAAAAAACCCCAAATCCCAGAAGTTCATTTTCCACTTAGAAGCAAAAGGAAAGAACACTTTGCTCTGAATTTGTCTAACATGGTTCAAATCAAGCATAATGAACCCCCAAATTTAAGAAAAGCTCCTATTTAAGAGCCTCTACTAAAAACCCCTAAGCTAGTTTTAAAGCTTTAACAACACCTTAATAAATGAAGGAGAAGTTAATAGAATTTTACCTCCACTTTGTAAACTTCCATCAATAAATTCTTTAGTCTGAAAAGAAAAAAAAAAAAATTTACAAGTCTCAAACTTTCGGATTATTTTAAATGCAAGTGGCAGTACCACCTAAATTGGGTATAATTTTTGTATCAGTCTTTATTCACAGTGACAATAAAGCACCTTTATGCAGACTTAAACCCCACTCCAACTGGACATTTGCATTTCTTTTGTACTTTAAACTATTCCTAAAATTGTCAGTGCAAAAACAGTGTGAAGGCACCGTCGGGTTTTTTGGTGGAAGAAGGAACAAAATGCTTTTGCTCGGCTGCAAACTAAACTAAAATAAAGCTACAAACCCACAGCTCAAACCAAGGGTTTGTTCTAGTAATGGGCATTGTTTCATTTACAAGTTACTTTTTAATTCCTCTGCTGTCAACATGTTTTAAAGGCACTGTAAAACTTAGTCACTATTTTGAATTTGGTTTAGAATTTCATGAAATGTAAATACTCTTGGGCTCAAACAGAAATTTCCCCCAGGTCAAGGTCCCCAAAATTCCCCCACAACCAAATTTCTCTGTTTCATGCCAGTCTTTTTAAATTTTATTTCTTTTTTTTTTTTTTTGATACCATAACAAGAAGCAGCTCTTACAACTCCACCTGTTTCCATACTCGTAAAAAGGAGTTAATTACACTCATTAAAGTGTCAATAATAGGTCAAGAGCTGGTAGCACTTCCAGGTGCCTGAGGCTGAGTATCCCAAATGTGAAACTGGTATCTGTTAGTTCAGAAAACTCCTGGGCAACTTCACTCCCAGTCCATACACTCACCATAGGGAAAAATCGGATTATATTCTCCACTGGATTATCTGCAATATCCAAGACTAAATACCTGCAAATGAGAACAGTTACTGTGAGTACACAACACCACCGAGTTGCTACTACTGGGACACACAGAGCTGCTACAACCCCTCCCCTGCACTCCCACCTGCAGGAGGAACCCAGCACAACCCCCTGGCTTTAATGAACTCCAGAACTTCAATCTGCGAGGAAGGGAGTGAGGGATCTCCTCCAACATCCCCTGACAGATTTCCCCTCTCAGAAATCACTTCAAACTGAAGACAGTTACTGCAAACTATAGATAATTCTGATTTTCAGACTCATTCAGGATGAATAAAATTCATGGTTTGGATTTAAAGTCTTTCTGCACCTCAGCACATTTTTCAAATAGTTTTGACAAGGTGAAAATATTTGGAAAGAACACAGACACGAAAGAATCTTGATCATTTCTCACCTAAATAACTGTTGGAAGTTTGGTTTAATAAAATTTGCTTCAATGTTTTGCCGTATGCATATTACATGGGTTATTCCATGTTTCTGGAGTATAGGTAGCTGTAGAGAAAGAGAAAAAAAAATCTTTTCTAAATTGCAGATTCATCTACTACACAGTAATAAAAAGAAAAGTTATACTTAGATACAAACTAGGACTATACCAAGGAAAATCTGAGCTGGTTTTCTAAAACTCAGAGTGTGAAAATGTTGTCTTTCAAAAAGGAAACATTCCTAACAATGACAAAAAAGGAAGGCATTCAATAAATTTGTTTGCTTCTGCCCACCTTTCACTTTGCCTGAAATTGCAAGTCCCTACATGAGGGAGGAATTTGCAGCCAGCATTGGATTCTTGCTAGAATCCGACCATGAAAATAAGATATTTTAAACCATGAGGCAAATTTGCAGAGCCAAGCTGTGCCTTAGCAGTGTTTGACTTTATTGCAGACTTAATTTTCCTTGTTTTAATATCTACGTGTGAGTTCCCAGTTCTGTTTGTCTTGCAACCCTTCAGCAAAGGAAACAGGAATTGCTGAAGTGCCTCAAATGGTTTAAGCTTTCTAAGAAAAATTATATTTAAGACTCAATTTTAATACAAATAGCTCAGGCCATCCCACAAATGCACCACATATTCCTTCCACTCTGGCATTTTTCACGTTCCAGTTCAGAACTGCAACCAAATTTACACCTCTATAGATACACTTGAGCAGATCTCCACAGTAACAAATCAAATCACCCCAGCAAAGCTTCCCTATGAGAGAATATTCTGAAAAATCATACCTTGCTTTTCATAGCTGAAGAATATGGGCCTAAAAATAACCCAGGTAAGATTTCCTAGGAGGCAGAAGAAGAACAGACATTTAATACCGACTCAAAACGATTCGAAATACCACATTTCACTCACCTCAGACCATGGCCACGGCCACAAATAATTTACACATTACTGAGATGTGTAATCAGTGTCATTTATAGCAGGACAAGGAAAAAAAAAATGGTTTGGCAGGATAAAAGAAACATGATCTTGGTGCAGGAGATCTTGTTTTGGACCAGGAACAAAGTCCTTGATTTGGACTAAGTTCCAGGTTGATTGCTGCATCTCACCCAGCCCCAGATCAAGTGAAGGGAACTCTTAACTTGGTTTATGTCTTGTAATTAACTCCAAATTGCTCTCATGGAAAGAGATACATGGAAATTCTCTAGCTTTGGCCTAGCAGCGGGAAAATATCAGTTTTTAACCATTTATCTCCCCACAATAAAGACATGCAGGTGTGTCGATCTTATCTTGTGCAAAGATTTGACTGACACCATGGTAGGAGAATTTTCACTGTCCATCCCACTGGAAAACACTCCCAAGTTTAAGGCAGAAGGCAAAGCTCTGATACATTTTTAGTAACCATCTAAAAACATTCAGAAAGACAAAAATGTAATATTTGGGGGATTTCTGTTTTAGTACTTGCACAGCAGAGATGCAAACACACCTGTATTCCAAGCTGGCAAATCCTCACTGCAATTAACTAATTAATTCTGTCACCCATGGTGCTGCCTGACACTTTACAGGTAAAGACTGATTTTGATACCTGCTCTTTTTTCTCCTCATTAAATGCTCCATGGGTTTTGCCTCAAACAGTAAATAAAAGTGTCCTACCTGCATCTCTCTCCTCATGGGATAGGTCCAATCCTTAAAAAAAAAAATTAAACATAATTACATCTACAACAGAGAAAAACATTCAGGCAGAGATGTGCACGTGCATTTTATAGAAAACAACCACCCCCTAAGCTCTGTACAAGCTCCCTGCTGCACACCAGGCACGTCCCTGCTACCTTCCCACGTGGATGCCAGCACCACCCAAGTGCAAGGAATACTGTTTGGAAAGTTAATGTGAAGAAACCTCAGGTATTCTACAAAGAATTCTACAAAGAATCCTTAAGGCTGGAAAAGATCCTTATCAGCTGTCCGCACCTCTCAGCTTTCTGCTTAGAAACTTCCCTCTGAAGTGAGGAGGGGAAAAAAGAGAAAGGAGAACAGCTTTAGAACATCCTGTACTAGTCAGAGAAGCAAAAGAATTCCTTTGGCTGGTGCATTCCTGCAGCCACTGAAAAAACAGAAGATAACAAGTGGAGCAGGTAACTCCCTTAAAATCCACACTGCCTCACCTAACGAGCTCTGACTGAATATTCCGGATTCAGCTTGAACACTTCCAGAAATTTGTGCTCTCCATGACCACAGCAAGCCATTACAGAGAGTCTCCACTATCCCCCACCCTACAGAAAACTGGGAAGGCTCCTCACACAGTAAATAAACACTCTGTCCATGATCCTGCTGGTCATTTTACAGCCCAACACCTCCTTCCACAGAATCTCAGACCCCCAGGATTGGGAAGGTTCAGCTCCGATTCCCAGCTGTCCATTTACCACCAGAACTGCCCAGAGCAAACGCCAGGATCAACATTTCCATCCTTTGCTCCATTCTGCAGCTCTGCCAAAGCTGAACAGAAAACTGCTCAGGCAGAGACTATTCCTGTCTTTCCTTCCCTACAACTCCCACTGGCCTCTATTAACAGGCTCTTACTCATTCCTTGACCCTCACACATGAAGGAGTTGGAGCTGAGATCCCAGTTACCATCTGGAGGTAAAAAAAAAAAAATATTAAAAAAAAGGACTAGTCAAATACATCCAATAGACTGCATCCATTTATTTACATAACTCTGTTGTTTGATTCACACACACACCAGCAGCTAAGAAAAAACTTCCCCTGTGTTCTGATGTCCTCAAAAGTATGGGGAAGTTAAACTTTAAATATTCCAGCTGGGAGGAGAGGTCTGGATTACAGCAGGAAACTGCAGCACTGTCCACCTGAGCACCTACTCTTGTCCCAGTAGCATTAATTTCACATTAAACCTCTTTTTACCAATACAATAAAAATCCTGTGCTTCCCTCGGACACTCCCACAGTGCACAGGGAGGATTTTTCCAGCTCTTGGTAATGGAATTAGGAAGGATTTTTATATCAGTGAAGTTATTCCGGAAAAGAAAGCAAACAAACATTAAGCCGCTCCAGACAATCCTTTGGATACCACCTAAAGTGACAGCACAAACAGGGAAATAAAATGCACTGAAATGGGCTTTGCTGCAGACACAGAAGTAGCTGAATTACTTCTGGCATGTTCCAGCTGGAATAATAAACTCCTGGAAGCAGAAAGGAGAAATGCTGTGACAAAAGGCTGGTATTTACAGAACTGTATCCTTTGAAGGCTGACCCGAGAGGGTTCAGCACAGCCCTTGCTCTGTACACAAAAGCATCACTCACTCCTCCAAAGGCCAGAAAACCCCAGGTTTGTCCAAGTTTAAAACCAACCCTAAGAACAATAAACTCTGAAAAGCTTCAGCTGCACTCCAGGAATATACAAGCACTTTAGTGGGTTTATTACTCTGTTTGTAGAATTTAAAAGTCTTAATCTGGAGCACAGTGAAAACACAAATTCATCACTATTTTGGCTTAACAGCACATTGCAAATATTCCTTTCAAATGCATCAGAGGCAGGAATTTTTCAGTCCCAACAGCTGTAAACTGGGCAAAATAAATAGGTAAGAACTGAGCAATGCAAGTCCAAAGGGAATCAAATCCCAAAAGACAGCACAGATGTTCTGAACAAGAAAAAAATGTCACTACAGGCCCCAGACATGGGTCTTCAGTGCCCTTCAAGAAGCAAAAAAGATACAGTTTCCAACGGGATTTAGTCGGCAAAACAACTCTCTGAAAGACAGTGTTTAAGGAAAACATTTAATCTGAGACAACTACACAGACACAAAGAGTGATTTTGGTGATTGCTGACAGCCCTTCAAGGCTTTTCAAACCAACAATGCCAGATTATTCAAATGTTATGCAAAGTTATGTAAAAAACCCAATCTATTAATGGAGACTGAACCCAAGCACAGGTTCCATTTAAGGAATTCATTCATCAGCCAGGTTTTCCACACTGTCTGGAGCAGCCAGCAGACAAATAACAACTGAAAGCTTCTCTTTTGATCAGACCAAATGCAAGAATTTTGCTAAGAAAACAATTGGGGATGCCAGAGGTGGAGGGAAGAACAGCATTCCTTGCTGCCAAGGATTTAGGAGGTTCTCCAGAACAAGCGACAGCTCACTGGAAGTCTCACTCATCAATATTTGCATGACACTAAAGAGATGAAGTGCAAAAAATAACCTCCAAAACACCAAAGTTTTAAAGATGAGCCACTCCCCTCTGATAGATCTCCCTAAACAAGCAGAAGGGGGAATAAAGCACATTCCAAATCCCTCCCTTCCCCATCCCATCTCCAGCTGAAATAGATGGGAACTAGGAATTAATAGGTAAGACTTGTCCACGCTACCAAGAGCTTCTTGGCATCCAATATCCAAATTACACCAAGAGCAGCTCTGCCAACAGTTTGGGTTATTTTGTCTGTATTTTGCCAGGGATACACCTGTTTTTCCTCAGAACACTTTACTGGCAAGAAGTGACATGTGGGCTTTTTTCCTGTAAGAGTGACCTCGGCTAGGACTTAATCTAAAAAAATCACACGATGATTTTTTTAATTAGTTTAGCAGCCCTGACATTGAGACTCTGTACCAAAGCAGAGAGTGTGGTTTTTAAACACAGCACCCAAACCTGCCTATGCCTCTCCAGAAGGAATGAACTGAAACGGATCCACGTGACACAGCTTAACTGGTCCCTCACTGAGAGCTGAAGTCTGCAGACCCATCTGATTTTCACACATAAAAGGTACATCCCCAGCCTCTGTCAAAGCTCAGCTCTGGCTGAAAGGCAGTCCCTGCTAGGACGGTTAAACTCGTGCTGCCTAATCATTAGTAAAGCCTGTAAACCACAGGCTGGCCCAGGTGAAGGGAGAAGCTCTCAGAGGTGCTGAAAAAACCACCAGGAAAAGAAATCGAATCAGTAGCTCAGGAATCAGACACCAGGAAGTCTTTTCTAGATTTTCACCGCTGCCTCTCGCCTGCTCAGCATCACCCACCCCCTGCAATGACTCCTCCTGCTTCCCAGACCATGGCTCAAACCCTTTGGAAAAGCTGCCCACAGCTCCCAGTAAAACCTCCCTGACCACTCCAGGTGTCCGACCCTTTCCCAACTCCCAGACAGCTCTCTCGCTGTTGATTCATAGCACCGCTTTCCTCTCCACACAGATTTCTCTTCCCACCACAATGCATCACAGCAGGATTCCCACATGATGGATTGTGCACCTCAAAAACCCAGGGCTGTCAGAATCCTCTTGCCTGAAGCCGCTTCCCTGTCTAGTGAGGCTGTAACACTCCAAGTCTCTCCTCCAAACCTGCTACGAGGTTCTCCCACAAGTTGTGAAGTCGGAGGAGCAGAAACTGTTACGGCAGCGCCAGCCAGGGGCTCTGACCTGCTCCAGTTCCTGCATCTGCTCTGGCCAAGCGATCTCCTGGCTCTGCCTTTAACCACTGCACAGGAAATTAAAATTGCAGCCTGACAGTGTTGTAGCAGAGCACTCAGAGGGCAGGATTACTGTCATCCCCCTGCCCAGGCTGCAGCTCGGACTGGGGCTAGGTCCTGATCCCACAACAATGACCTCCACACAAAGGCTTTATGCTTAATTCCCAGGCAGCTCTAAGTGTCATTTACACGATGAAATGAGATCACACCTTGGGTCTGAAAGCATTTTACACATTTTATACAGCCCGACAAAGTGGAGGAGAGGGATGTTATCATTGAAGACCCACACAAAAATCTAAATCAATCTGTAAAATGGAACAACTGCAGAAGAAAACTTGAAATAGTAAAGCAGTAGCAGAGCACGCTCATTTGCCATCTTTTAATAAGAAAGCAGACAAACTAAATGAGGTACTGAAAGAATATTCAAGGAAAATATTTGAGTATCACTGAAACCTGTCACATCTATCACCGTGAAACGTGGTACTTAAGAGCCTCAAAATTAGCTACAAACAGGAATGAAGTGAAGGGTTGTGTCTTCAGTTTCAGTGTGCTTCGTGTTCTTGGACAGTTACATTAAAAATATGGGGTTTTTTATACAAATAGAATTATTTCAGTTGGAAGGGACCTATAACTATCATTTAGTGCAACTGCCTGACCAGTGTGGCTTAAATATACATATATATTTTTTTTTCCCCTGCATAGAAATCCTGGTGCAAGTCTATTAAATTTACAAAATTAGACCAAATCCTTTTGTCTCCTCCAGGTGTGGGCATGGCACTAACAAGCTTAGGGAAGGTTTGGACAGTGCTGCTACCCCAAAAGTGGCTGGTGAAAGAGGCTGGAGAAAGGGTGAGGTGACATCCCCATGCTTGCACAGCTGTTTCATCCCACGGCCACCACACTCAGGAAACCATACAGGGATGGAAGCAGTTTTACAGGGAATTCTGTGTCTTTGTCAAGAGCACTCAGACAATGGGAAGGCCTCACCAAAAAAAGAGACATTTTTGCAATTGAAAATACAAAGGAATACAAAAGCAGGAAGGTGGAGAAGAGCAATAATAGCAGGTGGGAATGACAGAGCACACAGAGGAAGGAAGAAGTGGACAACAGGGAAAGAAAGGTTATTTTAGCAGAGAGAAACGCAAGCCACAGAAAAGGATAAAAGGTGAAACTAAAGGAAAAGTAGAAATGGAAAGTAGAAACAAAACAATTCTTATTTGCCCCACTCTCTAATACTCGTCCCAAAGACACCTCGTTAAATACCATCAGCACACAGGATCTGCAGAACTGACAACAACTTTCATCACACAATTTTATTCCAACAAAATTGGAAATAAAGCAGTGGAGGCAGAATCCTTCAGCTTACAGGAAGCACAAAGCCAAGTGCCAGGAGTGACACACTCATAAGGATTATCAGAATTGGTTACAACAGTGCAAAAATGGCCTTTTTCATGCCCCCTCTTTTCCTAACTTGTGTTTTGGGCTATACCAAGGTCTCTTTCCAATCCCCATTTAGATTAAAAAAACCCCCAAACACGCTTTAACTCCCAAATTCTACAAACTGCTCCGCTGTGCCTATGTGGATCCCACCAGGCTTCCCCTGGATGGGTGGCACAAGTTAATCAGGACTGACAGACTGCTCAACTTCAGCTGCCACAGAGCACTCTTCTGATTTATGCAAAGCAGTCTGATAGTATCCCACTGAGTTGTGATCAAACTCTGTCACCTGATTTACATTTCCCAGCACAACACAGCGTTTGTTCTCCGTTTTTTGGGCTCTATTATGTGGGCAGGTAAAATAATTCTAATGATACGGGCTTCCTACTTGTTTTAAAGAGTCTGCAGAGGAGGGGAAAAGCTGTGTTTTAAGGGGGTTATTTGTGTTCCCTAGCAAAAGTAAGAGCAAAAAAAGTTTGATAGATTTGTTCCACCTTTAGACAGACTGCATCACTTCATAGTTAAAAAAAGCAGTCAGAAATACATTAGCATTTCAGACTAAATATAGCTGTCAAAAATGTAAATTTCCTTTTTTTAAAAAAAAACCCCATGTGCTAAAAAGAACTCAGCTTTTATGCATAATAAAAAGGCAAATATGTCTGCTTAGTCAATACGCTGCTAATTTAATTACAAAACCCATGGAGAGTCCTAAAAAAATTCTAAATACACCATGAACACTCATCTTGCTCAGCCTGATTGCAAGCAAATATGTTTTAACAAAGAAATAAACTGGTAATTGTTGCTGTGTTCTCATTATATATCCTAGTTCTTTTTTTGTTGTTTAAAATTCAACAGGAAAATAATTTCTATTAAATTCCTTCAGTTATTCCAGTCCTTACTGACCTTCTTTCCAGAAGGACTAAGATGTCTCAGTACTAATAAGCCAACATGTACTAACTGTTATTAACCTGACCCTTTTTAATGGGTTTTTAGCCATATTTTTTTCCCCCAGTATAAACACGTAACACAGAACTTCTCGAATTTAAGAAAGTTTGAGGCCTGACCTTGGAAAATGTGCTGATTTTAGAAAAAAAACCCATAAATATCCAAGCTTAGAAATGGTCCCACATCACATATAATCACTACTACTCATAAAACGGAGATATTCACCATCACCAGTCTATAAAAGAACACACAGTTCACAGACATTCCCGGTATAAACCAGGAAAGCTTTGCCAGAATGATGAGTTCCAGGTTTTCCGGAATTTCCCAAGCTCCCAAAAGTACCAACAGCCAAGAGGTTTAAAAATCCAGCAATCCTGAACACCACTATGGATTAGGGACGGGGCAAACAACACCCAGGCTGGAAAAGTGACCTATTTATCCAGAGCACATCCCTGCAGCCTGCCCCAGTCAATCCAGGCTGCTCTCTCCCCTCAACACTTTTCCATGTGCCAGGAAGGAATGTGATGCTGTGCAGCCAACCAGCGATTTGGCTTTATTTTTAATTATTATTCTTATTATTAAAGCTGTCACATGGCTACGAGTGTCAGCTGGGAGAAGGGAGCTGGGGGTGCCAGTCGGATTGAGTTAAAGAAGAGGCAAAGCTGCACTTTGGAACAGCAGGAAGTCAGCCAGGGATTCCCCAAGTTCTCCCTCCTCCCCTTCCCAGCATCTCGAAAAAAATCTGCCAAGCCAGCATTAAACCATCCATCATCAACTTCCCGAAATATTAGGGATTACTCCTCATTAAAGAGCCTCCTTGCTGCAGTGTACAAGAGATGATCTTCTGCTTTCCAGGAAAATCTACGTTTTGTGGGCAAAATGACTTTTAGTTTCCTCAGTTTGCTTTTCCAAAGCACTGCCTTAAGGATTGGGTTTAAGTCTCTTACACTTTGCTTTTAACAATTTACCTCCACGAGAACTTAAACATTCACCACTGGCTTTCACTTTTCTGTTTCCCCCACATACTCCAGCTATTTATTACCTTGTATTCAGAGCGTGGAATTTATTTACAGGATCTTGTATTTAGATCAAGTCAGACACAAAAGTAGTATGCTGAAAGAAATTCTCACAGTTTTTAGAATCAGTTCTTGAAAATCCCCACTCTGTGAAGTTCTAACACACTACACATCGCATTGTTTAGAGACAGACCACAAAAAAAGCCAAAAATAAAAGCTACTCTGAAATACACTGTATTATGATCTCAGCTTTCATCAGTTAAGAGTTGTTAGACTGGCAGTGAGCTCTGTTTTTATTTTTACTTTAACCCCACATTCCTCTTTAGCCATTTTAGATAAAAAGCCACCCAGGCTAATTTAGTTAACCATTCTCAGACAAAACTGTGGATAACACAATTGGTTTCCCCAGAAAGAAAAGGTATTTTAAAACAAACAGATTATAAACCTCACAGGGTGGTAGACGATTTGTGTCGAGATACAAAGTGATTATAACTTTGTGAGAACAACTAAATGACTTATAACACCTCCAGAGATCTGAAATGACGGGGGTATTAAATCCTGACAACAAAAACAACAAAAAGAGTCACTCCCTTTTTTCAGGTAATTTACCACCGTAACAGCATTGAGCAATGCTGTTCAAACAGAAATAAATGCTGATGTTTAGAAATACATGACAATCTATAGACATCTGAAGAGCTCAGACACTCTCAGACAGAGCTTTGCTCACGCAGGCTGTGACATTTCGCATTAAATATTTGAGGCCACCAAAGCGGGGGGGACACTCGGGGCTGCTTGCCACACACAAAAACGAATCAGCAGCGCCCAGGGTCAGCGCCGGGGAGTTCAGCCAAGTTCAGAAATCAGACACCGCGCTGAGCCGGCTCCTGTGACAGCGCACAGCTCAGTCTGAGCGCACATTGCCACCTGTCCTCGTCCGCAGAGAAGTCCTGGCTCTGGAACACCGTGAAAATACCTCCCCGATGGACTCACCCGAGCGCCGGATTGTTTCTGGAGGAGCGGAGAGGTGGAAGGCACCGAGCGCTCGGAAGGGACACGCAGGTACTCCCTGCTGGGGCTGCTCACCCAGGGGCAGCCAGCGGCACAGGGACACGGCTGGTGGCCTTTCAAAGGCAGAGGGACACGCAGGGGGGGAGCGAAAGGGCGAATAACACAGCCGGTGACACACTAAACGCAGAAACGGGGATATAAAAAAGAGTGCGGGCTGCTGCGGATGGGCAAAAGCCAAAGGAGATGAAGCGGGGGGTGCTCCCTAAATGTGAGGGCGGCAAGATCGCCCAGAGAAGCTGTGGCTGCCCCATCCCTGGAAGTGCTCAAGGCCATGTTGGACAGGGCTTGGAGCAAGCTGGGATGGTGGGAGGCTTCCAGGCCGGAGGCACCAGGGAGGGGAGATACCGGAGGGCCGGGGGTCTGCGAGGGCGATGGAGGGAGCAAAGCCCGGCAGCGACCGGGGAGGGAGGATGCGGTCGGTGGTCGCAGGGGGTGTCACCAGCACAGGGCGGGACACGGACCCGCGGCCTGCCATGGATCCCAGCGGGAATCCCGCGGGAAGGGGCGCGGGCGGCACCGCAGGGCTGTGAGGGGAAGCCCCGGCGGGGCCGCGGGCCGGGCGTGTGCGGGGGGCCGGACATGTGCAGCCAGGGAGGTGGTGGACTCCCGCTCACCTCAGAGTCCTCTTTGGCCTGCGGCAGCGCGGGGAAGGCCGGCTTGGCGAGCTCCATGGCCGGGCGCTGTCCGGGCGGGGCAGGACCCGGGGCAGGGCGGCTATTTGGGCAGCGGGGCCGCGGGCTCCGGCTCGGGAGCGGCAGGAGATGGAGGCGGCGGAGGAGGAGGCGGCGGCGGCGCGCTCAGCCGCTCGCGCCCGG
>VZTI01001508.1:88682-110450 GCA_013397865.1 Struthidea cinerea
GCGAGTCCGGAGGAGGGCAGGGAGATGCTCCGAGGGCTGCAGGAGCTTTCCTGTGTGGAAAGGCTGAGAGAGCTGGGGGTGCTCAGCCTGGAGGAGAGAAGGCTCCGGGGAGAACTTACAGTCCCTTGCCTAAAGGGGCTCCCAGAGAGCTGGAGAGGGACCTGGGACAAGGGCCTGTAGTGACAGGACAAAGAGGAATGGGGTCCCAATGCCAGAGGGCAGGGATAAATGGGATATTGGGAAGAAATTCTTCCCTGTGAGGATGGTGAGGCCCTGGCACAGGGTGCCCAGAGCAGCTGTGGCTGCCCCTGGATCCCTGGAAGTGTTCAAGGCCAGGCTGGACTGGGCTTGGAACAACCTGGGATAGTGGAAGGAGTCCCTGCCCATGGCAGGGGGGTGGAACTGAATGAGCTTTAAAGTCCCTTCTAACCCAAACCATTCTGGGATTCTGTGATTCTCTTCCATGCCATCTTCACTGTGTTCTCTCCCTGCTCCCATCAGAAAAGGGGAGTGCTCTGGCTTGTTGGGCATTTCTTCCCCAGCCACCCAGGTGCCTCTCCTGGGATGTTTCAGGGATGTCATTACTGTAATGCCTGGGAGCTGCTTCATCCATCCCCTCTCCTGCCTTGCTGTTCTCAGCTCTGCTGTCCAGGGGAGAGCGTAGCTTGCAGCAGGCTCCTGCCACCCTGCCCTGCCATGCCCAGGTGTGAGCTGGGCTGCTCTGCTCCTTAGAGCTCTTCCAGGACTAATTCCCCTTGTTGTGTGCCAGGTGTGTCTCCAGCTGGCCCAGTGAACTTGGTGCAGCTTCTGTTGAGGTACAGTAACGAGAGAACTGGGTACAGTCAACCAAGTAGCTGCATTTAGGGAGAAATCACTCTGCAGTTCCTTCTGACATCACTTTGCACAAGCAGAGCGGCTGCCCCATCCTTGGAAGTGTCTAAGGCCAGGTTGGACGGGGCTTGGAGTAACCTGGGCTAGTGGAAGGTGTCCCTGCCTGTGGCAGGGGGTGGGATCAGATGGTCCTTAAGCTCCCTTCCAACTTGAATCATCTCTGTGATAAGCAGATTTGCAAGATCAAGGCGTGAAGATGTCACAATGTGTTTAGTGCTTTATTTTGTTGCCTTTGGAAGAAAAGGAAGCTTTTATAAAGGCTACTCTTGCTGTATTAAATTTCTGGTGCTTAAATGTGGGTCAGAAACTGAGAGTGGAGAAAGAAAACAAACAGAATTACACTCTTGGCTTTGGCTTTGCCTTCTGAGGTGGCTCTTGACACTTTCAGCTTCCTGTGGAAATGGTAGATGAAAGCTCTGCTGATAAAGAGTTGAAAAGCATGCATTTAGATTCTGGCTCTCTGCAGGGTTTTTTCCTTTCAGCTTCCTGTAAGCAGAGAAGTTTGTCTCCTAAGGATTGAATGTTGAGACAGGAATGTGGAATGGGATAAGGAGCTGTAACCACTAACAGAACTGGCATTCTGGCATGGCAGTGGCTGGCAGGCTCTTTTCCTTGGGCTGGAGGAACTGGCGTGGTGCTTCGTGCACTGCTGGGTGGTTGCAACGCACTTTTCACTCTGTGGAGCAGCTTGGTTTTCCCTACAAATGTTTAGGTCAAGATTTTTTATTACCTTTAGGAAAGGGTGTCATGTAGGGCAGCGTTTCTCAGCCTTTCTAACCACCAAACCTTTTAAATCCCACCCGAGGGCTGCCTCATCTTTTGGTTAAAAATAATCTGCTGATCCTCTTGTGCAGGACTGGTCTGGTGGTTTTTATTTGCCACCAAAGAAAATAGAGGGCAAGCCTTAAATGATCTGGTTTGCCCTCCTTTGTTTAGATCCTTGAAGGCCTGGTACAGCTTTTGGTTTCCTCCTGTGAACCATCTCGTGCTGTCTCATGAGCTTCTCAGCTGAAGAAGCCTCAGTGTGGGTGACTGGAGGAGCTCTGACTTGTCTGTCAGCCTGTGCTGGGACAGTTGACAAGGGCCACTTTTGGGAGTGCTGCTCCAGCAATATTCCAAGTGCTGACTTCAGCAGGCCACGATTCTGGTATGGGTGTTGCACTCCTGTCTGTCTGCACCCAGGGCAATGCCTCACCTGCTTTTTGTCACTGTTATTTTATCTCTCTTCCTTAGAGACCGACCAGTCATGAAATTTTTATTAGAAACATCCATCTGTTGCTAGAAACACTTGAGTTTCAGATACTGTTTTCTGCTTTCCAAGCTCTGATTAACATTCCAATATCGAAATTCCCTCAAACCTTACAGGCATCTCATCCCCCCCCTCGAGATATTCCTGTTTGCATCACAGCTTTAGTCAGCCATAGATGTCTTCTGTATATTCCTGGTAATTATTGTTCATTTGCTGTTTACAGGCTGAGGCAGCTGCATTGAGGTTGTGCTGCAGGTGTCTGGCAGACGGGAATTTTGACAAGGTTTCCGGTCTGGCAGAGGGCTGGTTCCCTTTGGGAATGTTTCTGTGGGCAGGACACTGTCATTAGGGGTGAGTCTGGGCATGGAGAGTTTCCTCCTTGGTACCTGGACAGGCTTTCGAGCTGTCCTTGCGTTCCTGTTGAATTGGTGTTCAGTCGGCAGCCTCCGGGGTAGGAATTCATTCCTAGCACAGTTCCCAATTTCTCTGGGGTAGCTTCAGGAGGAGCTTCCACGTGGAAAGAAGCAGATATTTGGAGGTACATTCTGCCTCTCTGCTCTGCCGTGCTCTGGTGAGATCCCACCTGGAATACTGTGTCCTGCTCTGTGGTCCTTCCAGAGCAGGGGGGACATGGAGCTGTTGGAGCGAGCGCAGAGGAGGTCACCAAGATGATCAGAAGGATGGAGCAGCTCTGCTGTGAGGAAAGGCTGGGAGAGTTGGGAGTGTTCAGCCTGGGAAAGAGAAGGCTCCAGGCTGACCTAACTACAGCCTCCCAGTACCTGAAGGAGCTGACAGGAAAGATGGAGAGAGACGATTTACAAGGGATGGAGTGCCAGGACAAGGGGAATGACTTCCCACTGCCAGAGGGCAGGGATGGATGGGATATTGGGAAGGAATTCCTGGCTGTGAGGGAGGTGAGGCCCTGGCACAGGGTGCCCAGAGAAGCTGTGGCTGCCCCTGGACCCCTGGAAGTGTCCAAGGCCAGGTTGGACAGGGCTTGGAGCAGCCTGGGATAGTGGAAGGTGTCCCTGCCCATGGCAGGGGGTGGAACTGGATGGTCTTTAAGGTCCCTTCCATCCCAAACCATTCTGGGATGCTGTGACAGCCCTTCAGCCCGTCTGGTTTGACCCCATCCTGAGGCTCCCATGTGAGTTCTGGGAAACCTAGTCCTTGTTTTCTGGGCAAAAGATGGGGATAAAGCACCTGGAATGGCAGGTGCTGCTTCCAGGGCAGGTGCAGGAATGACTGTCCTCAGCTGGCTGCCAGCAACTTGCTCCAAGTGCACTGGCAAGGATGAAAGAGAAATAGTTTCATAGAATCATAGAATATCCTGAGTTGGAAGGGACCCACAAGGATCACCGAAGTCCAACTCCTTTGTGCAGGGTGACTGCCAGGAAACTTCTGCTGAGGGAGCAGGGGAAGCATCTGCTCCCCATCAGCCTGGGACTGCTGTGGCTTGTCCAGAAGAGCAAGCAGTGCCAGGGGAATTGGTACAGGCTAAACCCAACCCCTCAGCCTCTGTGGCATTCCCTTCCCTGTGCCCTGTTGTAGCTGTAGAGGGAAATGAAGGAAGAACTTTTCCTTCTTTCCTGCCTGGCTGCGGTGTGAGACATAGCAAGAAGAAAGCCTGAAATCCACCTGAATTCCGCTTAGGGAATGTTTCTGTAATGTTCAAGGGAGCAGAAAGAGGTGGGAAGAGCAGCCTGACAGGAGGCTGGGATGGAGGTGAAGGAGGTTGAGGCAGAGCCAAACCCAGGGATTACACAGAGTCCCCGTGTCGGTGTTCCCAGCCGTGTTACGCACACCAGGTGGGTCCGTCGGGGTTCGGGATTGCGAGCACGTCGTCCTTGGAGCTTACTCAGCACCTGGAGCCGCCCCTGCTGCGTCTGTCCCGGCGGCTCCGTTGCATCTCTTCCCAGTGGGAAAGCCCAGCCCTGCCCGTCAGCCTCGTGCCAGGTTCTCACACCCAGGCGGGTGGAGCAAAACCCCATTACCAGCGCTCTGTTCGGTGATTCACGGTGCCGGCAAGCACCTGGCACGTGTTTGGGACTGGATCCATCCATGGTTTATCTCAAACAAGTGTTCTCATTGTCACAGGCTGAAGATGTAGGTAAATGTTTTGTTTTCGGGGTGGGAGGAAGTGTTTTGAGGCACCACCCACTGGAGGGCACGTTTGACACGTGTCGTAGCTCAGCTGCTCTGGCAGCAGGAGTTGAAGTCCCAAACCAAGTGAGCCTAGCTGCATCCAGCACTGAAAAATGGGTTCTGGGGTGGTCATGGAGCAAGAGGGAACCTCTGGAATGAAGGCCAAGTCCTGCCAAGTGATCTGACACTGCCACTTCCCTGAGTCTTAAAGGGGCTCAGCTTAAAGCTGTTTGGTGGTGGCATCACCGGGGCTTTCACCAGGGCTCTGAGGAGCCTTGGCTCTGGATGGTCTTGATGCTGCTTCTCTTCTGTTCTCCTTTGGCTGTGAACTTGGGTAGGTTGGACACACACAGGCTGGGAAAATTGCCCATTTCTGCCCAGTCTGACTGAAATCCGTGGAGGAAGAAGGATTGGAGTTTTCCCAGCACTTCCCCTTTGCCCATTGCCCCCACAGGTGTGTTCAGGGTGACTTGAGGCTGATCCCACCAATAAACTGGTATTTGGAGAGCTCCAAAGCATGACCCCCATCCAGTCCTAAGGATTTTGGGATCATCTGCAGTGCTTCACTCTGCATTATATTCAGGATGAGGTTGGTTCTGGCTTGAATGGTCACCAGGAATAACAAAAACAGGCCTGGCCCAAATCGTGCTTCCAGTGGGGGATTGGTGGGAGCTCCAACATTCCCACTTACAGGGATGTCATTCCTTTGGAGTGACATCTTTGTCAAGCGTGGATACAGAGAGCAGCTGAAGATTATCCCCAAATCTTTTCGTAGGCCACTTTTAGACCCAACCTTTAAGCTTCCTGCCTTGGAGGATGCCAAGATTCCAGGAAATAAAAATGTGGTTGGTTGGTGGTTTGCTGCGGTTTGTTGTTTTGATGTGTTTTTTTAATAGATATTTAATTTTGAAACAGCTTTAAATTGGGTAACTGGATTAGCAAATTGCTACTGTTTATTTTTACGGGGGTGATTCAGGTTAGTGGAAAGCTTAAATCACTGTTAATCTTCATTACCATGCGAAATGCAGGACAGAATTCAGTAAATGTGTGAGGGTGACACACTGAGCTTCAGTGTAAACACTTAAAATATGAGTGAGCCTCCAAATGATGCTGCCTCAACAAAACAGAGTTGTTCCAGTGGGGTAGGGAATTCTGGCTATTTTTTCCCCCGCCTCCCCATTTCATGTGACTCTCTGCTCCATTTCTGCCGTCCTCCTCTCAGCTCCTTTTCCATGGTGGTAAATATAATGGTCTTATTTAAGTTGTTGTGTAGCTCTTGGTGAATTATGAGGAGCAGCAGAGGGAGCTGGGAAAGGGGCTCAGCCTGGAGAAGAGGAGGCTCAGGGGGGACCTTGTGGCTCTGCACAACTCCCTGGGTGCAGCCAGGGGGAAGTCGGGCTCTGCTCCCAGGGAACAAGGGACAGGACAAGGGGAAATGGCCTCAAGTTGCACCAGGAGAGGTTTAGGTTGGATATTGAGAAAATTCCTTCATGGAAAGGGTTGTCCAGTCCTGGCACAGCTGCCCAGGGTAGTGGTGAATTCATCATTCCTGGAGAGATTTAAAAGCTCTGTGGATGTGGCACCTGGGGTCACCTGGTCAGAGCTGGGGGCATGGTTGAACTCAGTGATCTTTTCCAACCTAAACGATTCCAGGATTCTATGATTTCCCCAAGGACTCTCTGGGGGCGTGGGGGAAGCAAAACTACTTCTGTGTTGAGCAACTTTGTCGTCAGCCAGTAATGGATGTGTCAGGAAACCACAGCTGAATTTGTGCTACTTCTTTGTTTGTTTTTTTTTTTCTTCAGGGCTTGCACAAAGCCTGTTGAGTTGTTCAGGATGATGCAAGAAGGATCCATCAGATTCAGAACAGATGTTTTCTTGCCAAACGGCTCGCTGAGGCGAGGAGAGGGACTGTTGCAGTTAATCACAGAATCATGGAATGCTCTGGGTTGGAAGGGACCTTAATGCTCATCCCATTCCATCCCTGCCATGGGGCCCCTTCCACTATCCCAGGCTGCTCCAAGCCCCATCCAGCCTGGCCTTGGACACTTCCGGGGATCCAGGGGCAGCCACAGCTTCTCTGGGCACCCTGTGCCAGGGCCTCCCCACCCTCCCAGCCAGGAATTCCTTCCCACTATCCCATCCAGCCCTGCCCTCTGGCAGTGGGAAGCCATTCCCTGTGTCCTGTCCCTCCAGGCCCTTGTAAATCGTCTCTCTCCATCTTTCCTGTCAGCCCCTTCAGGTACTGGGAGGCTGCAGTTAGGTCAGCCTGGAGCCTTCTCTTTTCCAGGCTGAACAATCCCAACTCTCCCAGCCTTTCCTCACGGCAGAGCTGCTCCATCCCTCTGATCAACTTGCTGTGGTTGTGATTAAATCAAATCAGTGGCTGCAGCACATCTGATTAACAACAAGGACTTTCTCTGAGGGCTGTCATTGGTGTCATTGTTCCCTAACTGGTCCCTTATGCCATCTCCAGCCCTCAGCTCCGTGTTATCCTACAGAAACGGCCTCCTGAGGCTCATCCAGAAGGGAACCTGAGCTGGCAGCCCGTGCCTCACAGCTGTCACAGCAGCCACATCCATTCTGCTTAAACTTAGCTTGACTCGCTGGTAAAAGGAAAGAAAATGATGAATTATTTTATTGTCTGCAGTGTTAAAAAGCCCTGGCCGGGTTGTTTATATTTGATTTATTATTTTTGATGCTTTTGATTTTGATTTTATTGTTTTTTTCTCTCCCAGGTTACTGGTTATTTAGATGACTGCACCTGTGATGTAGAAACCATTGATGCCTTCAACAACTACAAACTTTTTCCTAGACTGAATGAACTCCTGGAAAGTGACTATTTTAGATACTACAAGGTAATTTTCTCGTACAGGAATTGTAGTTATTTGTGTGCTGCTCTCTTTTTTTTTTTTTATCTCCCTTGAACTTATTGCTGATCTTTTAAAAATCAGACACCTGCATTTTAACCCTGATCTTTTAAGGCTGCAGTCAGCAAGCTGGACCCTTCTGTTACGAGAAGAATCTTAATAAGGTGCAACATACCTTTAGGAGGATTTTGAAGATATTTTCTTATCCGCTTTTCCCTCTTAAGCAACACATTAATGAAAGGACTTCCTTTGGTGAGCTGTGATTTAAAGATGCTGATGAGCAGTGATCCATAATGTGAGGATTCACGGTGACTCCCCACTGCCGTGGAGAACCTGGATTAGTTACCCCACACTCAGGTTCATTGATGGCTGTTGCTGCCAAATATTGCGTGGATTAGATTCCATGAGCTGGATTCTGCTCCCATTCAGTCAGATTCCCGTTATCCCCCTCCCATCCAAACCCACCAAGGTTGTTAAGTGTTCGTTGTTTTGGAAGAATGATACTTGATGCCAACTCCCAGAAGAGAAAGGTTGGGATTTGTTAAAGAGCTCATGTCCTTTCCCCTTCTGGGGTGGGGATTTGTAACAGAAAAACTGAGATTGCTCTGAAAGAAGCATAGAATCCTGGAATCCCAGAATGGTTTGGGTTGGAAGGGACCTTAAAGAGAATCCCATTCCCCCCCCTGCCATGGGCAGGGACACCTCCCACTATCCCAGGCTGCTCCAAGCCCCGTCCAACCTGGCCTTGGACACTTCCAGGGATCCAGGGGCAGCCCCAGCTTCTCTGGGCACCCTGTGCCAGGGCCTCCCCACCCTCCCAGGGCAGAATTTCTTCCCAATATCCCATCCATCCCTGCCCTCTGGCAGTGGAAGCCATTCCCTGTGTCCTGTCCCTCCAGCCCTTGTCCCCAGTCCCTCTCCAGCTCTCCTGGAGCCCCTTTAGGCCCTGGAAGGGGCTCTGAGCTCTCCCTGGAGCCTTCTCCTCTCCAGGTGAACACCCCCAGCTCTCCCAGCCTGGCTCCAGAGCAGAGGGAGCTCTGGCCCTCAGAACATTTTGGAATTACGGAAATGTGTCTGTGGGAAAGCACCAGAAGGAAGATCCAAGCAAGGATTCAAAGGACAACCTGTACTGATAACAAGGATATGAGTGATGCTATCAATCTGGGTCACCAAGGGCTTGTTGGTGTGGGAGCAAGCCAGTGCAGAACACAGATTTCTGTTGGAGACCTGGGGAGTGGAAGGTTGGCTTGGCTGCACGGAGGAGATGTGTTATTTCATAGGGCGGTGTGTTATTTGCAGGTAAACCTACAGAAGCCTTGTCCTTTTTGGGATGACAGCAGTCACTGTGGAATGAGAGACTGTGCTGTACAGCCCTGCCCCTCCGTAAGTGCCAAATCCATTTCCATCTCTTCCTTTGTATTTAATTTTTGCAGACCAAGAGGAAACAGCAGAGAAGTGACTGAATCTTGTTATTTATAGTATTTGTATATTATATATATATAAACTATATCTAACTATATATATATATATAAACTATATCTAACTATATATATATTATATATAGTTATAGCAAAACTGTGGCTCTGATGGAGCTTTCATGGGTGCAGCAACACTGGTGGCCATAAGAAAGGCCAAAATACTAAATTCTGAAAGTTTTGAGGCAGGTTGGGATGTTAAAGCTGACCCTCTGCAAACAGCCAAAAACTTCTCCTGGTCCCTCTTTTATTTTTTCCATTAGTAAGAATTTTTAGGGCAATTCTATTATTGTTTTTGTGTTAATTGACAGAATTTTACCCTGTTGCCCCATGAGCTGCACTGCGTTTTAGTTTTGGCTGATGAATTTGACTAAGAGCTTTCCAGCCCTCTTCTTTTAGGAGAAATGGCTCTTTCAGCATCCTGTTTCCCAGGGCACTCTTGTCTCTGTATCCTGGACAAAAGGGTTTTGTTCCCTCAGCTGTAAGAAAACATCCTGGCTGCAGGTGTCTGCCCAAAAAGAACGGGGTGAGAAGGTGAGGCAGTCACAACTTGGTGGCTGGTGGTCCCTTTGGGGACATTTCATGTTTTGGTGTTGATAGGCAGCACAGACCGTCTCACTCTCTCACTCTTGGGTTCTAAAATGGAATGATGATTTTTTTTTTTACCTCAAAATAATCCTAAATGTTGTTTAAATACTTTTTTTTCCCCTTAAAAACTCTATTTTTGATACTGATTATGATTCATGTGATGGAGTTTTGTTACAATTACCTAAGTTTTAGCTGAAAGTTGTTCTTATTTTAACAACTGACTGTCCCTCCTGTTCTTAATTATTTTGACTTGGGTCCATTTCATCCTGAACTCAATAAAAACACCTCCTATTGCTTCATTTTTCTCTTCTTGTGCTCCTTGCCATCATAGTACTTGCTCCTGCAGTGTAGAAGTGGTTTTGTTGCCTTCCTGCTCCTGGAGAAAATGGAAGTTGAGGAGAATTTAGGGTCTGGTTGTGTGGGGCTGGCAGGGCTGGTATTCCATGATGGAATGGTCAGAGGGAACTCTGGAATGCCGTGTATCAAGGGCTGGGAGATGCAACATCTGAGGAGGCACCTGGGCTCCTGCCAGGAAGGCGACGCCAGACCTGGACTGACCAGAGGCAGCTCCAGCTCCTCTGGAGTTTGTGTTGGCTCTCCCAACTTCCTGCTTGGATAAGCAAAGCAGAGCCTGATGTAGCAGCCGTGGAAGGCTGCAGACCTTTGGAGGAGAGGAATCCTGCTGAAAAATCAACATAAACTGTCGCTGTAAAGTACCGAGAACGGCAAGAAGCGGCACGATCCAAATTCAGGAAGAAAGTAGTTTGTAGTTTTGTTTTAATTCATTCATTCATCCTTTCATAACAGGGTTGGCAAAGAGTGTGTTGAGTGGCATAAGACAGTTGGGTGCTCGGCCATCCACCCCTTGAGGGGATTGGTCAAGCTCTAAGACACTTATTCCAAAATATCAGAAGGCCAGAACCACAACAATCCTGCATAACAAACCCAGGTGCAAGATAAAGAGTTAATTTACAAAAACCCACAGCAGTGTTTTCACAGCTTCTGTGAGAACTGCAAAGTTCTCCCAGAGCGCTGCAGAAAAGCTGAAAGATTTCTCTACCAAAGCTTTTCAGCATCTACAATAAACCACTAGGAATATTGCTTTTCCTGGGCCTGGGGAGGAGGGAGGAGTTGGGTGTGCTGTAAGCTTGGGCTGAGTGCTTTGATCACCTTCTCACCTCCAGCAGCTGTGGTATCAGCCCAGATCCTTCCCAGAGATGGGGCTGAAAGGTCTCGTCAGCCCCACACGTGGGACGTGCTTTGTTTTGTCTTTCAGGATGAAGTCCCTGATGGAATCAGATCTGGAAGCTACAAGGTGGGTGTGTCTGAGCACAAAAGGATGAGGTTTATTTTGTGCCATAGAACTGCTGAAGTTGGAAAAGACCTTTAAAATCATCGAGTCCGACTGTCACCCCACCACGCCCATGTTCATCACTAACCCATGTCCTCAAGTGCCACAACCACGTTTTTTGATCACTTCCAGGGATGGGAACTCCACCACTGCCCTGGGCAGCCTGTTCAATGCCTGACAACACTTCCCATGAAGAAATTTTCCCTAATATTCAGCCTAAACCTCCTCCTCTGGTGCACTTTGAGGCCGTTTCCCCTTGTCCTGTCCCGGTTCCCTGGGAGCAGAGCCCAACCCCCACCGGCTGGCTCCTCCTGTCAAGGAGTTGTGCAGAGCCACAAGGTCCCCCCTGAGCCTCCTTTTCTCCAGGCTGAGCCCCTTTCCCAGCTCCCTCAGCTGCTCCTGGGGCTCCAGACCCTTCCCCAGCTCTGTTCCCTTCTCTGGACACGCTCCAGTCCCTCAACATCTTTTATGTCACGAGATGCCCAGAACTGCCCCCAGCACTCAATCAAGGGTCAATATTTGCCAGGATTCTCTTTGTGCCTAAATTTTTACCCTCTTCAAGTGCTTGGGATGCCACAGAGCCTCTGAGGTGGCTGTCCTGGAGCCAGGTATCCCTGACATCTCTCCAAGAGCAGGTGTCACCAGGCACAAAAAGCTCCCGCGGCGGTGCCAGAGGCTGCCCCGAGTCCCTGCAAGGCTCGTCAGCATTGCATAAGCCTTTGGATATCTGCAGACATCCTGTGGAAACACAGGGTGGGGTGAATCATGAAAGGGTTCCTGGGGCTTAACCTGGATAGCGCATTAAAGGCAGAATTGAAACAGCAAAAAAAAAAATTTCCTTTTTAATCCTCATCCCTCCCCACCCCTTTGCTTTCCAACCCAGTATTCGGAAGAAGCCAATAACCTCGCTGAAGAATGTGAAGAAGCCAAGAGACTCGGAGCTGTTGATGACTCTTTGAGGTTTGACTCCTTTTTCCACAATCCTTCCTTGTCCTGAAGGAAAGCTGGGATCAGTGCTCTCTCTGAGGCTCTTTCCCCACGTGTTTTGCAGCACGGAAACCCGGCAGGCGGTGCTGCAGTGGACGCAGCACGACGACTCCTCGGACAGCTTCTGCGAGGCTGATGGTACGGGCACCTGGAAGAGCTGGCAAGGCTTGGAATGGCATTTAAGCACTTGTGCAGAGCTTCAAATCATGGAATGGTTTAGGTTGGAAGGGATCTTAAAGTTCATCCAGTTCTACCCCTGCCATGGGCAGGGACACCTTCCGCTGTCCCAGGCTGCTCCAAGCCCCGTCCAACCTGGCCTTGGACACTGCCAGGGATCCAGGGGCAGCCCCAGCTTCTCTGGGCACCCTGTGCCAGGGCCTCCCCACCTTCACAGCCAGGAATTTCTACCCAATATCCAACCTAAATTTCTCCTCTGTCAGTGGGAAGACACTCCCCCTTCTCCTATCCCTACAGTTCCTGAGGTAGAGCTCCTCTCTGGCCTCCCTGTTGCCTCTTCAGATCCTGGAATGTTGCTCTGAGGTCTCTACACAACCTCCTCTTCTCCAGACTGAACAGCCCCAACTTCCAGGCCAAAGTGTGATATTTCAGCAAACCTGGATCATAAGTAGCATTTCTGCTCTTTTCCACCCTGCTGACCTCAGTAGTTTGAAAATAATACACAAATATTTCTGATAAAGCTTCCTTGCTGCTCAGGGCCTTGCTGTGTTTAGCAAGGTGGGGAAGAGGTGGCTGGATCAGCCTTGGGAAATGTCATTTTCCCTCAGAAAATCCCTATCACTGACCCAGCACTCTGCTCCACAGACATCCATTCTCCTGATGCCGAGTACGTGGATTTACTCCTGAATCCAGAACGTTACACTGGCTACAAGGGGCCGGACGCCTGGAAAATTTGGAACAGTATTTATGAAGAAAACTGTTTCAAGTAGGTGCTTTGGGGGACAAGTTCCACGAGCCTGAGGGTTCTGATTTCTGCAGAGGGGCAGAAATGAATCCTCATCCTCCTGTCTTTGCTCCAGTGCCTGTGCCAGGGTGGGATCCACCAGGGACAAGTCATGTGGCTGTCCCGAAGGAAGACATTGAGTTTTCCTGCCTGTTTTTTTCTAAAAAAAGAAGAAAACGTCACCAAAACCCCACATTTTGCTCTATCCTTTCCCTTCCTGAGCAAAGCCAAAGCATGGAAGGGGTTTTTAGATCCCCTCAGGCTGTTTGACTGCAGAAGTAGCTACTTCTGCTCTGCTCTGTTTGTGCACACAGGGAGACAGTAGCTTATTTACATATCTTATTTAAATGATATTTTTTCCCCCTCCTAGGCCTCAGAATGTAAAAAGACCTTTGGCATCTGGCAGAGGTGAGTCATTTATTTATCTCACTAAGTGGGTTAGTAGTGAACTGATCCCAGCTCCAGGAACAGTCAGTGTTCTCTGGGCTCCTTCTCCTGCTGGATGAGAAATACCCTGCAGCTCTTGACCAAGTGTAGGATTTCATGGCACCTGGAAGTGGGTTTTTCTAGCATCCACTGTGGAAAAAGAATATCTGATCTTCCAGTCCTGGAAAAAATGTGACTTTTGGAGGGGCTGTGAGCAGGGCTGACCCCTGAGCTCTTGCTGGGTCCCTGGTGTCTGTACTTGGCAGTGCCAAACCATCTGTGACAGACTGAAATGAGAACCTGGCTGGGATCCTCCATGGAAACCACCCAGGAAGAGAAGCTCTGCCCTAGAGCCAAGGCCAGGCAGTCTAAATGAAAGTAGGGAAGGGGTTTGGAAACGTGAGAACATCATCAACCTCCAGCAGTCCCCTCTGCCATGATCTCCTCATTTCCCCCTAAATTAGGGAGGTGTTTACCCCCCTCCTTTGACCCTGGTGCGAAGGAGTGGCCTCCTCTTCTCTTCTCTTCTCTTCTCTTCTCTTCTCTTCTCTTCTCTTCTCTTCTCTTCTCTTCTCTTCTCTTCTCTTCTCTTCTCTTCTCTTCTCTTCTCTTCTCTTCTCTTCTCTTCTCTTCTCTTCTCTTCTCTTCTCTTCTCTTCTCTTCTCTTCTCTTCTCTTCTCTTCTCTTCTCTTCTCTTCTCTTCTCTTCTCTTCTCTTCTCTTCTCTTCTCTTCTCTTCTCTTCTCTTCTCTTCTCTTCTCTTCTCTTCTCTTCTCTTCTCTTCTCTTCTCTTCTCTTCTCTTCTCTTCTCTTCTCTTCTCTTCTCTTCTCTTCTCTTCTCTTCTCTTCTCTTCTCTTCTCTTCTCTTCTCTTCTCTTCTCTTCTCTTCTCTTCTCTTCTCTTCTCTTCTCTTCTCTTCTCTTCTCTTCTCTTCTCTTCTCTTCTCTTCTCTTCTCTTCTCTTCTCTTCTCTTCTCTTCTCTTCTCTTCTCTTCTCTTCTCTTCTCTTCTCTTCTCTTCTCTTCTCTTCTCTTCTCTTCTCTTCTCTTCTCTTCTCTTCTCTTCTCTTCTCTTCTCTTCTCTTCTCTTCTCTTCTCTTCTCTTCTCTTCTCTTCTCTTCTCTTCTCTTCTCTTCTCTTCTCTTCTCTTCTCTTCTCTTCTCTTCTCTTCTCTTCTCTTCTCTTCTCTTCTCTTCTCTTCTCTTCTCTTCTCTTCTCTTCTCTTCTCTTCTCTTCTCTTCTCTTCTCTTCTCTTCTCTTCTCTTCTCTTCTTCTCCTGCTGAAGGGGATGGACAGTGGCCCTGGAAATATCAGGTTTTACTCCCTTTGCAAATATTGATCCCTCCTGCATTGGTCAGGTTACTCAGCACCGCTGCTCATCCGGTGTCCTCGCTGCTGCACTTGGAGCTTTCTGTGTTCAGAACATTTCCAGACCTCCCTGGAGGTTGTCAGAGCAGATGAACAGAGCAGTGCTTGTGCTTTGGAGCTTCATTTTGGTTCTGTTTAATTTTTTGATCCTCTTTTTCTGTCTCTCCCTCCACCATTGGTGCTTTTTCCCCCCAGGAGATGACGGAGGTGAGTGGCACTATTTGTTTTTACTGATAACAGAAACAAATGGGCTGTCTTTATCCTGCTGTCACAAGCTGTGCCATTAGATAATGCACCTGGTTGGCAAAATTATTAATCAGGCAAACCAGAAATTAAGAGTCGTGGAATCATAGAATATCCTGAGTGGGATCACAGGGATCACGGAGTCCAGCTCCAGCCCTGCACAGACACCCCAACAATCCCACCCTGGGCATCCCTGGGAGTGTTGCCCAAATGCTCCTGGAGCTCTGGCAGCCTCGGGGCCGTGCCCATCCCCTGGGGAGCCTGGGCAGTGCCCAGCACCCTCTGGGGGAAGAACCTTTTCCTGATCCCCAACCTAAACCCACCCTGGCACAGCTCCAGCCGTTCCCTGTGTCCTGTCCCTGCTCACCTGAGCAAAGAGGACCCTGTGCAGACATCCCTGGGAGTTCCCTATCCCATCCCATCCTCATGTGAAGGGCTTAAAAAGTCCACCAGCATTTTTTTAAGAGCACAAGTCCTGTTTGAAGGCAGTCACTGAAGTGTGGGAAGCCTTTGGGAACAGGAATTGCCCTGGATTTTTTTCAGTGCTTATTGCTGAGAAAGCTTTGAACAGACTCATAATCCCAACAGCCTCTGAAGCTGTAGGAGCTGGGTGCCCAACTCCCTCAGGGCTGTTCCCTGGAGTTCTCCATTCCCCACAGCATCTTTTTGTGCCCAAACCATCCCCAAATCCTGATCTCCAGGTCGCTTCCAAGCACAGAGCAGGGATAGTGAAACCCTGACGTGTGGGATTCTACGTGCTTGGCTGCACTCTGTGGTTTTTTGGTTGGTTGGTTTGTTTGTTTTATAAAAATATCTCTCTCCCCACTCTGCCCAGAAGAGGAAAGCAATCCCTGAGCCTTGTTTTTCCCAACACTGTGCTGTTCTGCCCCCCCAGCCCCTTGGGGAAAGCCCACGTGCTGTTTCGAGCTGCTGCCACACCGTGTCAGAGAAGCATCAGTCACAAGGGTGGGCAGGAAAACTCTTTTCATGCTCTTTTAATGCTCCTTTCCCAATTTCTGCAAACTGGAGTGGGCAGAGGGTCCTCTGGGGCCGGCCTGGGAGGTGGATTCAGGGCATCAGGCTTGGGCTGTACCCTCAGTGATGTGTTTTCCTTTCTTTGCAGGGCAGATGTTTTACAAGTGGCTCAAAGGTAATCCTTGGTCTGAACGCGGTTGCTCTTCCTGGGATGGACACAAAACGGCCAGGGAGGGGATGGGATTAGTGGCCACACTCAGTGGGATTAGATTCCTGCCTCACTGCCAGGAGAATTGAAAATCCAGTGGATGCTTTCAGTGCCTTAAATTACCCTTTTCTTTGCAGGGGTCTGCGTGGAGAAAAGAGCTTTCTACAGGCTCATCTCTGGTCTCCACGCCAGCATCAACATCCACCTGAGTGCCAGGTACCTCCTGCAAGGTAAATCCTGCTTCCTGCCCCAGCTTTCCTGCCTCACCCCAAAGCTGACACTTCCATGGCTCTGCTAAATGCTGTTGGAGGCTGTTCCAGCAGGATTCAGGCCTCTCTGTGCTCTTCCCAGCACCCAGCTGGTGTAACAGGATTAGGGATGCGGTTGCCACGAGCCTCCAGGTCTGGCAGGGGCTGGGCCATGCTCTGTACCAGGACTTCCAGCACCTATTCCCTCTGTTCTTCCTCCAAGGTTATTTTGGAGTGGGTTTCTATCTGTGGGTCGAGGCTGTTCCTTCCCAGCCTGGTTTTATGATGGTCACTTCAGCAATAACCTCACCTGGACTGGGAAATGCTTGGCTGGGCTTTCCCAGGGCCATTGATACACTTCCAGCAGCCATTTCCACTTCTACTTCCATTTCTGTTTCTATTTCCATTTCCATTTCGATTTCCACCTCCATTTCCATTTCCACTTCCATTTCTATTTCCACTTCCATTTGCACTTCTATTTCCACTTCCATTTCCATTTTGATTTCCACTTCCATTTCCATTTCCACCTCCATTTCCATTTCCATTTCCTTCCCGTGGCTGTCTCAGGAATCCCAATTTCAACCCTGGGCTTGAAAATCAAGGTGATAGCTGTGGGAATTTGGGCAAATCAATTAGATTTAACCAAATAATTGTATTTCGGTCTCCTCAGCCCACGTGGGCCTCACCTCGATGTGAGTTAGGCCACGTTGGAGTTGGGGGATGGGATAATGTGGGAAACATCAGAGGCAAGAGATGAGTTGGGGCTGCAGCATCACCTTGGTCTGACTTTTACATCTTCCACTACGTATTTTATATCATCATCTTAAATACATGGTAGGATGAGCAACAGAAATATCCTTTGTGGGCTTGAAAATGGAAAATAGGGGCCAGTCTCCTCCGCTCTTGCTTTTCCATATCATCAGGAATTCTCTTAAGGTGTCCCTGTTCCGTAGGAAGACTCAGGAACCACCTGAGAAAAGTCTGCAGGAGTTTTGTGTTTGCTGGGGGTTGAACTGAGTTAAAATCATGCCTCCCTTGAACAATTTTGAGGCAAAATTTCTTCACTGGAAGAGGCTTCCCAGGGAAGTGGTGGAATCACCGTCCCTGGAGGTTCAAGGAACCTTCAGATTGGGTGTGGCACTCAAAGGTTGGACTCAGTGATCTTGGAGGTCTTTTCCAACCTTAATGATTTAAGGTTTTGGGTCAATGACTTGGAAAAGCTGGGATCTCCCTGGCTGGAATCACATTTCACCATTTCCCTGGAGGGAGGAGATGAACCAGAACTAAACCCCTCCACCTCACGTCTTTGGGGTTTTTTCTGTCTCAGATACGTGGTCGGAGAAGAAATGGGGCCCCAACGTCACAGAGTTCCAGCAGAGGTTTGATGAAGTCCTCACCAGCGGGGAAGGGCCCAGAAGACTCAAGAACCTCTATTTTCTCTACCTCATCGAGCTGAGGGCCCTCTCCAAAGTGCTGCCCTTCTTTGAGCGCCCGGGTTTCCAGCTGTACACCGGGAATAAAAGCCAGGATGCAGAAATGAAACACCTGCTGCTGGAAATCCTCCATCTGGCCAAGTAATTGCACTCAGTACCTGGGGACAGTGGCTCTGGCAACATCCCTGAGTGTGCTTAAGCTGTCACGTAAAGCTCCTAGAAAGGCAGGTTCTGGGTTCCTTCCTGGAGTGATTTGTGCAGTAGAATCATAGAAACGTGGAGTGGTTTGGGTTGGAAAAGACCTTTTTAAGGCCATCCAGTGCAATGACATAGTACCAGTAGTGTAGTTTTGCTGGGAACATAGGAATGTCTGTATGCAAATGGCAGGATTTGGGTAATTAGTCCCACAGTTTAATAGCCTCGGCTGCCTTTTGGGTTTAGCAGAATTGGATTTAATAACTGCCTACGTGTCAGCCCTAAAATTGGCTACCTGTGTGACTCATCTGTGGGATACCAGGCCTGGCTTCGTGTTTGTGACTAGAAAAACATCCTAAATCTCTTGGTAACAGAGGTTTGGGCTGTTGGATGGAGTTTGGAGTGAAAGGAATGGAAGATACTGGAACCAGACAGAAAAGGGTGTCTCCCTAAAAGGGTCACTCCTAAAAGGGTGATCAGTGTTTGATTTATCTTGTCACCCTCCTGTGCTTCTGACTGTCAGAAAACACTGAAATTGCTTCAAAACCATCGAGCAAGGGCTAAAAATGTCTCCAAGGTGAGATGCCAGCTCAGATTGGAGGAGATAATAGAATCCCAGTATGGTTTGGGTTGGAAGGGACCTTAAATCATCTCATTCCATTCCTCGGGGTTGGATGTAAGATTAGAACATGTCTGGAGGTGTCCAGTGGCTCCCACCTCTGTTTATCCCCACCCCTGACTGCAGCCACACAACCCACCTGGGCAGAAACCAAACTCTCTTCATTCCCTTCCAGGTCCTTCCCGCTGCATTTCGATGAAAACTCCTTCTTTGCAGGCAATAAAAAGGAAGCTGCTAAACTAAAGGTAATTTCTGCCAAGGACTCCACTGCAGGAGGCTTTTCCCTACCTCAGTCCCGCCGAATTCCAGGATTAATTTGGATTAATACCTGGAAGGAGCCCTAATTAGTGCATAACCACGACCAACATGAATGTCTTTTCCTCCAGGAGGAATTCAGGCTGCACTTCAAGAATATTTCCAAGATCATGGACTGTGTTGGCTGCTTCAAGTGTCGGCTGTGGGGGAAGTTGCAGGTGAGGTTTGTCAGCAGTGTCTGGGAGCACCTGGTGCTGGGACTGATGTGGATGTGGCCCTTGGATACCCATCAGCTCCTGGATACAGCTCAGGGCTGCTGGATTCCTTCCCTGTGCAGGCAGCAGGAAGCAGCTGATCCCAGCTTGCTCGGCCTGGAAGCAGCTGCCTGTGGGAACTGGGATAACCCAGGAGAGGGGAGGGGGTGCAGAGCCTGGGTTAAGTGAAACCCTCGTTCCCTGTTAAGATGATGTTGCCCAGGTGGAGGGAGGTTTGAAGCTGCTGTTCCATGATCCTGTTTGATCCCTGCACAGACACAGGGCTTGGGCACAGCGCTGAAGATCCTCTTCTCAGAGAACCTCATCGAAAAGATTCCCGAGAGCGGCCCTTCCTACGGATTCCAGCTGACCAGACAAGAAATTGTGGCCTTATTTAATGCCTTTGGAAGGTGACTTTGAGACTTTGCCCTCTACTTTTGCACAAGTCGCTGCGTTACATCCAGTTTCAGCTCTAATTTCAGTCAGTTCTCAGCAGTTTTGGTGGGGACTCTTGTCACAGTCTGGTATCGGGTGCTGTTGATACGGAGTGCAGGAGTTGGAATAATTTGAAGTATTCTTTATACTCTACATTTCTGTAAGGAATTCAAGGAAGTATTTGTGTTAAGATACAAAGAATTTCATCATTTTGAAGGGACTGTGTGACTCTGTCCTTGAAACACAGCACGGGCTGCTCTCCTTAGGTCTCTCCTGCAGGTTGTTCCCTTCCACCAGTTCATTCCTAGATCTGTTTGCCAGGATTGAATTTAACAGTCCAGCCCCTGAGGAGAGCTGGATGAAGAGTTTTTTTGCAGAAAAGGAGGATAATGAGGCCTTGAGGAGGGGATTTCAGGACACTCTGGTTATACGTGAGCTCTTTGTGATGTTGAGAGACCAGGAGTTTCTGGCAAACAGGGTTTTCCAAGGATGAGTTCTTTTAACATCCCGTTCCACTGTGATTCCCAGTGTTTGCTTTAAAAAGAGGCAGGGGAATTAGTGAAGGGCCTGGTTGTAACCTCAACCTAATTTAGCTGGAATTCCAAATCCTCTCTTCCCAAGAGCTGCTTGAAGCTTTGCTTGGTACAGCCCCTTTCTCCTGGATTTTGAATAATTCACGCCATGGATGCTGCTGTAACGTTTCCCTTTTGCTCTCCTTGCACACAGGGTTTCAACCAGCGTGAAAGAACTGGAAAACTTTAGGAATATCTTACAAAACATGCGGTGAGTTCAGTGGAGAGAGAGAGACTTGTGGACAAACACCATCGTTCCATCACGCTCCGACTTAAACCATGGAAACCATTTGCTGGGCCTCCTGCTCCCAGCTGATTGTCTGTAACCTGCTGAGGAGATATTTTGTACAAGGGAAAGAAAAAAAAGCTATTTTTTTTTTGTATAAAAGTGGGGACGATACGTAAATTTTATTTTATATATTGGAAGATCATTTGGAATAACTTGGAAATATTGCTGTGCTGTTTGGATGGATCAGACCCACGGCCTTGCCTTCAGAAGCTGGAGGTAGGGCAAGAACCGTGCCATTGAATAAATTTGGGGGAAATTCCTTGTCTGCTCCGTGATTCCAACCAGCCCCTCGCTCACAGTGTGCCTACACCAACTTCCTGCTGCAGAAAAAAAACCAACTTTCAAGGGATTGTAGGAGCTGCTGCTGTCCCAAGGTGAATTCCTCTTCTTCGGGAAACGTTCTTGTGGGAACAGGCAGTTCCTGGTGCTCCTTGCACCCACTGAAGGCTGGGAAGATGCACCAAGAAGGATCACGCTGGAGGAACCCCAGCTCTTTCCACGTTGCACCTGGAGGCTGCCACTCCTCACTCAGGGAAGGCGGAACCCAGCGTCGGCTGCACCCGACGGGGCAGCAGCTGCTGCCAGGACCTCAATCCCAGCTTTCTCCTGGCCTTCCTGCCCCTCCCAGCCTGTGCAAGTGGCTTTGGCCTCTTTTGGGATCTGCTCCCTGGAGGCAGGGCTGAAATGGGAAAGGACTTGCCAGGCACGGGGCTGCTGCTCCTCGGAGGTGGCACGGAGTGAGGCGCAGGGGAATTCTGCTGCTCCAAGGACAAGCAGTGGGACAGAGCTGCTGGGAAAGGGCAGAGGGTCCCTCCTGGGGTGGGCACAGCCCCTGGATCCCCCACGGCCATAAGGGGTGAGATCCCCTGTTCCTGCTTCCAGCCAGCCCCCAACTGCACCATCCAACATCCAGTACTGCAGCAGGGACAAAGGATAGGCTTGGACGTGGGCAGTGCTGCTGGAAAACAGACCCCCCCGAGCCTGGATCTGTGTGGAAACCCTTCTGCTTTCCACCCTAAAATGTGGGAAGAGCAGGGAGAGGCAGCGTGTGCTCCAGCAGAGCTGCTGCTGTTTGGCTTGACGCGGTGTGGATGTGGATAAACCTGGGCAAGGAACAAGGGAAGCTCCAGGTCAGGAGCTGGGGCTTTGGGGATCCAGTCCTGGGAAAGGACAAAGCACAGCCCGTGGCTGGAAGCGTCTCTGACCAGCCCTGGGAGCTGCTTTGAGCACGTTGTACCTCACAAGATGGAGACACAGAATCGTGGAATATCCTGAGCTGGAAGGGTCCCACAGGGATCATCCAGGGCAGCTCCTGGCCCTGCACAGACACCCCAACAACCCCACCCTGGGCATCCCTGGCAGCGCTGTCCAAGCGCTCCTGGAGCTCTGGCAGCCTCGGGGCCGTGCCCATTCCCTGGGGAGCCTGGGCAGTGCCCAGCACCCTCTGGGGGAAGAGCCTTTTCCTGATACCCAACCTAAACCTCCCTGGCACAGCTCCAGCCCTTCCCTCGGGACAGAGCATCCCTCGGGGCTGCAGCCAGAGAAACATCAGAGGACAAACCCCCTGTGCCACCCCCAGCTCAGCCCTCAGAGCCCATCCCACAGAGCTCCCAGCCCTGTGGCAGCAGAGCAGTCAGATGTGCCAGGTCCTGGCAGGGCACAGGGGACCACAGGGCCACACCTGGAGCTGGCTGGGTCACCCTGGGAGCCATCCCAGCACAGAAAGTCCTTTTT
>VZTI01001508.1:110501-124724 GCA_013397865.1 Struthidea cinerea
CAGAGTAGTGCTTGGTTACAGTTTAGTGAAGAACAAATAGGTACATTCATTGGCCACAGCTCCCGGGGCAGCAGCTGCTGCCCGCCTGCAAAGCCAGAACACTGTTAAACCATACCAAAAAAAAACCCCAACAAAAACCCAAAAGAAAGTTTAATGAAAGGCAACTATGCATTAAAAAAGTCATTGTAACTTCTCAGCTATAAATTACTTCAGTAAAACACGGGACCGGCCCCGGGAGGAGCGGTCAGTTCGGAATCCACCGGACAAAGGAGTAAAACCCAAACGCTTGGCCAGTCGCTCAGGGGTCCATCAGCAACGAGGCTCACTGCCCTGACCTGCCATCCCAAATCCAGGAAGATTGTAGTGTGGGTGTGTGCTTCAGTGCAAGAGGAACAATGAGCCTGTAGCCCTTGGATTTTGTAGTATTTTTAATTTTTTTTTTTTTTTTTTTGCACTACACTCCTTTCCCTCCAAAGTAAAACTTAAAGTGCTCCGAGTGCTTTGGAATTTAAGCAAGAACAGGGGCCACGAGTGTCACTTGCTGTCTTTGGAGACTTATGGCAGCAGAAGGAAGGGTGACAGTGCCTGGCCCTTCACCAGCTTCACCATAAGCCAAGCAGGGATTGAGATGGAGCGACCTGTTCCTGCCAGGAGACAGGGGAGCAGCCGGGGTGGAGCTCTGGGGCAGGGACTCGAGCAAGGGATGCGCCGACAGTTGCCATCTTTGCCTTCTCCAAAAAAGCAGCAGGACTTGCTGCTTTTTTGGGGTGCAGGAGGTGAGCAGGGAGAGCACAGGCAGGCACAGAGGCCGGGGTGTGGTCAGTGGGACGAGTGACACCGAGCCCAGCGAAGCCCCAGGGGTGAGCGGGGCCAGGCTGGTGAGGAGAGGCCGCGGCTGCCCCGGGGCTGGCGTTTCTCTCACTCACAGCTCTCACCACCGAGGCTGCCCCGCGTCCCTCCAGCTCCCAGGTCATTGTCCCAGCACAGCATTCCCTGGCCCCCGGTGTCACAGCGGGGCTGGAGCAGCACAGGGCAGGTTAAAAGCAGTCGCAGGGTGGATTGGCCCCACGGTCAGAGCAGCTCCCTCCCTGCACCAGCGCCTTCATCCAAAGCTGCTCCGCTCATCCCCGCGGCTGGCTCAGGGACAAGCCAGGAATAACACCAAGCTTCATCTCCAAGAGCCCAGGCCAGGTCAAACTTGGCTATTTTGGTTAAGTAAAGACAGAGGGACCTCTCCCAGCCTGACCCAGCACCCCCCCCGCTACACTCCACAGCTCTGGGGGCAGTGGGAGGGCAGAGCATGGAGCCCAGGGATCAGATCCCTGTGGTTTCTGCCCCTGCCCTCTGCAACAGCAACGTTCCGCAGGCAGCCACAGACCCCCTGCACCTCAGTGGGGACCCAGCAGTTCACATTCACTTCAGGTTAAAACTCTCGGGTTATCTGCTAAATGCAATTTAATACTGAGGGGGACGAGGGGAGCCCCACTGTGGGCAACGAGGAGGGGGAGCAGGGCCGGCACCCAGCGGGCGCAGCAGCCCTGGATTCACACACGTTCCTGCACACACACTCCTGCTGAGCCAGCTCCAGCCTCCCCCTGCAGGGAAAAGCCAGCCCTGTCCCTCGGCCACGGGCCAGCGGGGTGGTCACAAGGCCAGCAGGAACGCTGACCTCACTCAGCTCTGAGCTGCAGGCCCAGGTAGGACAGGGCAGCAGCCCGGTGGGAGCAGCAGGCAGAGCAAGACCCCCCCACCCCGAGCCCCGAGGCCTCACCCAGCCCTGCCAGGTGGGAATATGGCACAGTAAACTCCAGCATCCAGCACCGGGAGCCCTGCCCGGACAGAGCTCCCCGCTCCCAGGGAGGCAGGATGCAGAGTCCTTCAGGGAACACGTCTTTGCAGGAAGACAGTGCCTCTCCCAGCTCTGGATGTGCAATTAAAAGAGTAACTAGAACAGTCTCAGGCCAAGCACAGCCCGAGCAAGATTCGTTCCTTCCAAGTGTGCAGATAAAAGTGCAAATATGCATTTGATGTTTCTTTTCTAGTGAGGAAGCTCTGGTGCATTTAGCTGCCAACATCTTGAAGACCAGACCAAGGGAAAAAAAAAAGCTTCCAGAGAGTTCAGCTTCACTTTGCTACATGGTACCTTAAAGTCACAGTTCTCTGACTTAACTGCCTGCAGCCCTGGGCTCAGTCCCGCGCGCAGCTGCGGCAGGTAGTGGAATGTTTGTGTCATGAGTTAGATGCTTCGGGGGGAGAGGAGGAGAAGAGGAAAACCAGGTTACAATCCTATACATGAGTGCCACTCTGGGAAGAGAGGGAGCCTCCTCAGTTCTGCGGGGCAGGGTGGGAGCTGTGGTGGTGGTTGATCTCCGAGCCGCCGGCGGCGCAGAGCAAGGGCGCGCTGTCCGCGGCGCTCCCGCTGTCGGTCCCGGCCAGGGAGCCGTAGCAGCCCGAGCACTGAGGGGTGGCCAAGCTGCAGGAGAGACAGAAAAAACACACTGAGGGGTGGCCAAGCTGCAGGAGAGACAGAAAAAACACACTGAGGGGTGGCCAAGCTGCAGGAGAGACAGGAAAAAAAACAAGCGTGGACTTTTAGGGATGAATAATTTCGCTCCGCCAAACTTCTGCTCCCAGCGCTGGTCAGGGTGTCAAAGTTTGAAGGCACAATAGCTCCAAGGAACTTGGCTTTGATGAGACAGCTACAAGGAGAAGAGCACCAGGCCCCACAGCACTGGTCAAGAAGAGCCAGAAGCTCTGAACTGCTCACTACACCCCTGGGCAGCAAGTAAGGGACTTGGAAGTGAAGTGGAAAGGAAGTAAAGTGTTCCAAGCCAGGTTGGACAGGGCTTGGAGCAACCTGGTGCAGTGGAAGGTGTCCCAGCCCATGGGGTGGAACAAGAAGGTTTTAAGGTCCCTTCCAGCCCGAAACCATTCCATGATTACAGGTGACAGGGCTGCCAGGATGCCTCATAAGAGTTTTGCTGGGGATACCTGACTGTTCTCATCCACACCAGAGGTTCCTGCAGAGTTTTGTCCCAGCTCCCTCCCAGGACTTCACCAGCTCTTACTTCCTAGAGGAGAAACCCCTCTAGAGATCATTTCAGAGCCCTCTGAAATGGATCCCAGCCCTCCTGAATGAGGTCTCCTGCGTGCAATCACTACCTGTGAGCACCATCCACATCCCCCTCTCTGAGCCGGTCACTTCTGCCCAATAGAAACAGCTCCTTGTGAGCTGCAGAAGGGAACAAAAGCTCTGTCAGAGCTTCCCTGCCCCATCCACCTTGCCCAAGCTACCTCTTCCACCAAACTTTTTCCTAGGAGCAGAAGCCAGGAGCTCTGTTGCTTCCCCAGAGGGCAGCAGAGCAGCAGCACAACCCTTACCCTCCTTCCCTGGCCCCGAGCCGTGACAAGTCATCGTCGCTGTCGTAGCGCCTCGGATTGTCGAAGAAATAGGCCCTGGAGCTGTAGCTGTGGCTGTTGACCATCCCTGCTGGAGTCTGCCAAGGAGAAAGGAGTTAGGCCAGAAGCAAAACATTCCCAGGAGTCACCCCAGGGGCTCCTCCTGGCACAGGGGGACTTGCCCAGGCCTACCAGGTTCTGGCTCAGTCTCTGAGCGCGGAAGAACAGCACCACGAAAGTGGTTGGCACCAGCTCCCAGAGGAACAGGACCACTCCAAACACCACGTACTCCTCGCTGCTCACCTCCACGTGCACCTGCGGGCACAAGGCAGAGGGTCTGTGTGGTCCCAGCCACCCACAGAGCTCCCAAAAGCTGGAACTGGGAGTGCAGAGAAACCCTTCAAAGGCAGGAGTCCCTAAAGCAGCACAGTGACCTTCACCTGGCTGCTGCTGCTGGTTTGGGTGAGCTGGTTCTGCTCAGAGTGTGCTACCAGGGCACTGGGAGCTCGCTCCCCACACCAGTGGCTCTCCCTCACACACAGCCACGCCTGATTAAGCATTGCTGTTCTGCTCTAGTTGACTTGTCCCTCCTCTCCCTCAAAAGAAGAGTTGGCAGGCTGAGAGGGAAGAGCACAGCAGGGAATCCTTCCCGAAGAAGCGGCTGGAGAGAGGAAGGCTCAGGTTTGCTGGGTGGAGAGAGCTTCTGAAAGCACAACAGCAGCTCATGTGGGGGGTTCAGCTACCCAGACACCCCCCAGAGCCCCCTTTTCACCCTCACAGGATGAGGAGTGACTGCATTTCACTTCACTGGCCCTATACTGGGGGTCACACACTCACCTTGTCTGAAAGGTTGTCCCAGCCATAGTTAAAAGGACCAGGAACATTGTCTGGAGATATGGCCACAGCTACCAGGTTATAGCAAGCCCTTGAGGAGTACAGGAGGGCCACTACAGATCCCACCAGAATAGCCTGGCAGACTGATGTTCCCTAGGACAGGAAGAAATAAAAGGAGTTTTAATACAGAGCTGTGATGTTCTTCCCCGTTCCCTTAAATGCATGAGCAGCTGTGCAGGCAAGAACGACCCAGAACATTTGTATGTTGTTGCTAAAATATTCAGAGCTGGGTAAGAGCTTTCTCATGTGATGAGTTCATTGCAGGAGCCACACAGCCAGAGCTGCCTGGGAGCAGGGAAGGATCTGAGGCACTGGAGTGTCACTGGCAGGACTTTGTCAGCTCCAAACTGGGGGTCCAGGGAGATGCTGTTGCACCCCCTGCCCTCCTCTGGGAATCTCCACAAGGCCAACAACCAACCACCAGGAAAATCAACTTCTGCTTTTCACCCCGTCAGACTCTGCAGAGGTGTTTCACTTGCAGCACCTCAGCACCCCAACATTGCCCAGGGTTTGTCTAGGAAAGAAGCCCAAATATTTGGGGTGGGCAGAAAGACCCAGAGCTTGAAGCCCTGAAGGGAGCCCACAGGAAAGATGGGGAGACACCATTTACAACGGCCTGGAGGGACAGGACAAGAGAATGGCTTCAAACCGACAGAGGGCAGGGATAGATGGGATATTGGGAAGAAATTCTTGGTTGTGAGAGTGCCGAGGCCCTGGCACAGGGTGCCCAGAGGAGCTGTGGCTGCCCCTGGAAGTGTCCAAAGCCAGGTTGGATGGAGCTTGGAGCAGCCTGGGACAGTGGAAGGTGTCCCTGCCCATGGCAGGGGTGGCACTGGATGGGATTTAAGATCCCTTCCAACCCAAACCATTCTGGGATTCTGGGACAAACCAGGTTTTGTTAAATCCATCCATGAATCCCTTCAATGGCTGCTGGGAGGCACCGAGCCAGTGAGGGGGCAAACATCCCTCAGCACTTGAGCTGCCTTTGTGTTTAAGCAGAGAATCTGCTGGGGAAGCTCATCTCACTGGCCTGCTCCACATCCCAGCTCTATTTTCCCAGATTTGGAGCTCAGGACAGTATCTTGAGAGAGTCAGCAGGAGAGAGGTGCCAACAGACAAGTGACAGCACCGAAGCCCAGAACACATCCTGCTGTCACTGGTGGGGAGCCCGTGCTGCTCAGGCCAGCACAACGAGGCACAAAGGCTGCTGAAGCAAATCTCCAGCTCACAGGGACCACAGGACAGGAGCTGGCTGCAGTCCAGCCTTTCCCATGGCTCCAACTTTCCCACTTTCAGTGTGGAGGCAGCAGCCTCCAGCCTTGCTGCGTGGCTTTGAGTTCTGGGGCATCTGTGTAACATTTCTGCTCATCCCCCATAACCCTGTTTCTGCAGCAGTTTCCCACACGCAACATCAGGGGATGGCCCCAAGGCAGGGGAGGGAGGCAGAGACCTTCAGCAGACAGCCAGGATGAGTATCCAAGTGGAGAGCTTCCCTGGAGCACGTTGCACACAGCCCAGGGCCAGCCCCGGGCACGTGAGGAGAGGAAGCTCCTGCACTGGGGGAACTGGGCGAGTTAATGAGTGTCCAGAGCCACTCAGAGCCAGAGCCCAGGCCCAGGCCAGCAGGGATGGGAGCAGGTTCTCTGCTCCTGCCTGCTCCTGGCTCACTGCAGATCTGGATGCAACCTGCAGCCTCTGGACAGCTGCCACAGGAGCCAGGTAGGACACCAGTCCCAGCCCACACATCCTGGATTCTGGGAAGCCACCGATGCCCTCTGCTACTTAAGGAGCCAGACATCTCCTACAGAAAGCCTCAGCTTAACTGGCTATGCTCAGGTGCTCTGGTTTTTCCTCTAAATGTTTCCAGGCACTCAAGTGGGCACCGATTGCAGCCTCCTGCCACATTGCTGGTGGCTTTTCTACTCTCCCACCTGCTGGAAAAGAGCTGTGTGTGTTCAGACCTTCACCTGTCCTGCTTTGGGACAGGACCTACAGCAACCTCTCCTTCCATTCCAAGATTCTCATCTCACCCAGGACATCTCATCCTGCCCAAGCAGAGCCCAGCTAAAGCTGGATTTCTGGGGGATCCCCTTTGCAGGGAAGCATGACACACCTGCCACAGGTAAAATACACAGCAAAAACTGCATCTGCTGCTCTTAGAGAACCCTCTCTTCAAGGCAAACCCAGGATTTTCTGTGCCTAAAAAGCAGAAGCAGCTCATAAATCTATTACGCCAAAGCTGCAGACAAAGCATTCCCCTAAAACATGCAGGAGACGTCATTCCCACAGCAGGAGCGTGCACTTTGTGGAGGGAAGAACCCAAGAGTTGCCACCTCCCCACCGGAAGGAGAATTTGAGGAAGAGCAGCTCAGGTGCCAGCGGGCCAGCACTGCTCTGAGTGAGCACACCCAGATCCAGCTGAGCAGTCCCAGCAGGAGTTCCCAAGGCACTCACCCACCTTGGACTCGAGGTAGACGTTGGCTGAAGACATCTTTCCCAGCTTGCACATGCAGCAGGCCAGGGAGATGGCGCAGAGGATGAAGAGGCTGTCGTTGACCAGGGCCCGGGCCAGGACCGTCCACCTCAGCTGCTTCTCCGGGACCTCGCCGTGGATCAGCATAGCACAGGTTAAATTCACAACTAGGAACAGGAGGCTGGTGAGGATGGAGCCCAGGTACAACAGGACCCTGGAGAGATGGCAAGGGGGAAAAATGGTGACTGAGGCAAGTCCAGGTTCATTCTGCACATCCCTTCCAGCAAATTTCAGGGGTTGTATTGGCAGCCCAAGGCTGCAGAGGATTTGTTGGAGCTGCTCTCATAACACATGAGCAGCGTAAGCAGTCATGAGTTACAAGACTCATCTTCTGACAGTCAGGTTCTTATCGTGCAGATTTTAAGTGTTGCTCCAGCTCTGCATTAACTCCAGTCAATAAGCCATGAGTCATCACAACCACTGCAACTCCTGTATTGAGAGCCACTGGAGCCTGCATTTCCCACTCTGGGTTTCCCTGGGAAGCACCTGGGCTGCACAAAGCTGGGGCTCACCCGTCGCTCAAGCCTTGCTCTGCACATCTTTCCTGGGCTGGGACACTCAGAGCGACCCTAAGAGTTCACCCAGGGGAACTGGGATGCTTGAGCTCCCTCGGCACCCTCGACACTCCCAGTCCTGCTCCAAGGCACAGCTCTGCTCCTTTGTCAGAGCACAGGGATGGAATTAGAGCTCTGTTCAGCCTTTGGGGCCTGACCCCCCCCTTTCCCAGCACTGCAGCCAATCCCCCTGGAGCCAGCTTTGAAGGGAAGGTCAGGACAGCAGCACTTACTTGTACTTGTTGAATTCAGCTGCACATTTCACTTTGAATATGACCTGCAGGAAAGATTTGCACAGGGTTACTTTACACAGCCTACGGTTTCCTTCCATCTTGGTCAAGGGATAAACAAGGGAGCCAGAGCTGGACATCTCCAAGGACTCTGGATTATTTATTAGCACCAAGTCTTGCTCTGGACCCCAAAGACTGGTACTTTTTTCCTTGTACAAGCCCAGCCCAAATACAGGTACCCAACAACCATAAACATATTTAACACCCCATATCTGACAGGCACTGCAACACCACACCTTAAAGACCTCAAGGAAAGAAGGGAGTTTAGCACTTAAAAGTCATTAAAGTCCTTCAAAAACACATCTCCTTTTCCCAGTGTTTTGGGCTCTTTTAGGACCTCAACCATGCTGGATTTCTGTGTTGGAGAAGTAGGGACAGTTTAGGAAGGTGCAGACACTCCCAAGTCACAGCTCAGATGGGAGTTCCTGCTGCAAAGGGACAGGGAAGCAGCGCTCACACTGCTCAGGAAAACAGCCATGGCAGGAACTGGGTTGTGTCCAGCTCCAGGTACAGACCCCACCAGGAAGGATCTCGGAGCTGGGGTCACATTCAGCCACAGGCAAAGCTCATGTCTTGATTAGAGATCTTGAAGGGACTTGGGAAGAGGCAGAGACACATCCAGACAGATCCCACCTGTACTTGTGGGATCACTGCACACGTGTGGAGGTTCAGTTTCTCTTCTCCCACAAGGAGCCTTCCCTGTCAGCAGTGAAGGATCACTCATCTCCTCCCAGGCATCCTTAGTCAGCTTTTATCCTGGTGGGATTCCTTGACTCTTGCTTCCAAGTCAGCACTGAGGTAGAAATGGCACACGAGCTTCAGGAATCGGGCTGCTGCCAACGGGATTTCCAGAGACATTTCAGGATCTGAGGGATGTCTGAGCCACTGCAGCGGTTCCAAGCATTTCAAAGGACATTGGACAGCTTCAGTGATTCTCTTCCAAGAGCTACTTCCACTGCCTGCCTCCTCTTCCCAAGACTGAGGGAGGATGAGCTCAATTTAGTGGGGAATGAGACATGGCTCTTCAGCAGAGGGAGGTATCCAGCCTCAGGAATGCTCTCTATCCCGTTGTCCCGGCCCAGAGAATACAGGAGTGTGGCATAATCCTCTCTGAGCCCTAAAACTCATCTGAGTTACAGAAAACTGGGCCTTGGAAGGGCCACATGGTGACTCCAAACCAGAAATATCCCTGAATCCTCCGCTGTTTGCCTGTAGGTGACATTCAAACACTTTGGGAGTGTCATGGAATCACAGAGGTTGGAAAAGCCCTCCACGGTCATCCAGTCCAACCACGAATCCAGCACCACCACATTCACCACTAAACCACGCCCTGAAGTGCCACATCCACGTGTTTTTTAAACACTTCCAGGGATGGCGACTCCACCACTGCCCTGAGCCTGTCCCAACAGCTGACCAGCCTTCCAGTGAAGAATTCTCTCCTAACATCCAGTCTAAATATTCCCTGGCACAACTTGAGGCTGTTTCCTCTCGTCCTGTCAAAACAGGTGACGTGCAGCTGGGAAACTCCTGGTTCAGCACCCATTCCAGCAGCATGGAAATCCATGGAGGAATCTGTACTCCTGCTGTGACTCCCTGGAGAGCCGTCTGTAACCTCAGCCTCTGAACAGCACTGCAGAGTCCCTGGCTTGTATTCCAGCTGGGAATGTCGTGTTCTCAGCTGGGAACAGCCCCTCAGCTGAGCAAGGAAGTGCCCCTGGCTCGCAGGAAGATGCTGTTTTGGGCAGGACTCTCTCCCCAAAGCCTCCCCTGCAGCCCCGGGGATTAAGGCACACAAAGCTGAGTCAGGGTTAAGAGTGCAACAGCAATTTGAGCCTCATGCTTGGCCCGCTGCCATGGAAAGCGGAGGGAGACCACAGCTCCAGCCTCACACTTTTATTAGCCCCTGGATAGTTGTTCCTATAACTTCAGGAAGGGAGCAGACACCGCTGTGTTGGTGGTTTTAGTTATTAAGGCTGATAAGTTATCTGAAGGTTGCTTTTCCTTCCCAGGGACTGGGTCAGGAGGTGGCACCACCAGCGTGCACAGGGTGTCTCTGGGTTCTTATCCTTGAGACAAGCTCTGAGCCTCCTGCACGGGGCTCTGCTGCTCTCAGAGCCCAAGGACGGCCAAGGCAGAGGGTTCTGCTGTGAAAAATCCAGCACAGAGAGCTCAGGAACAATCCTGTTCTTCAGAAAACCAGGAAAAATAGATCCCTGTGCTTCAGCAGGTGCATTAGGCCAAGCTGTGCTGGGGCAATCCTTGCAAACTGAACAGTTCCTCCGGATCTGAGCTGAGCCCAGCTCCAGAAGTCAAGCATGAAAACAGGGAACAGAGGTCTCAGCAGCCCAGAGCAGCAGGACTGGGAACATTTACTCCTGAACAAGTCTTTTACAGCAATTTGGAATACTCAGGTGCCTTTCCAGAGCCATGCATCCCTTGAGCACTCCACACGAGCCAGAAGGTGAGGCTGAGATGAGCTACAGACCCCAAAGCCCCCTGTGATGCCAGAGGCTTTTGGCTTTGTGATGAGTGGATTTATCCCATAAAAGTGATTTCCTTGCTCACATCACAGCCCGGAGAGTCTCTAAGGGTCTGTTCAAGAGCCACACTCGCCCTTAGAAGGTGCACTGGAGGTGTCACAGCTGCTAAGGGAAGAGAAGTGACACATCCCAGATCCCACAGATGAATCCAAGGACCACTCCCAGTACCTGCACGAGGCAGGATCTTAACCCTAACAGTGAGGCACTTAGGCTGTACCTAAACCAAATGTGAAAGATGCAGGAACTTGTCATTGCCCACCAGAATCAAATTCTCTTTTGCTTCATAAAGACAGCACCAGTTTGGGCTCTGCAGATACAAGACACAGCCATGCCCTGCCCCAGCACAGCTCAGCTGCAGGAGCGTCCCCAGACAGGTCCCTTCTCTCACCACACGAGATAATGGGAGCACAGCACAGACTATTTTGGGATCACACCTCGTATCAAGTGTGCAAACCCCCCCCCCACCTCAGCCCACAGAGGAAAAGCTGGAACTATCCCTGAGGATCTCTCACCATCCTCATTAGTACTGAGATCATTCCATGCCACTATGGACACAGGCTGCAACTCTGCATGTTCCCTCCTTTCCTAGAATAGCTGGTCCCCAGCACAGCCACCTGCTCATCCGGGAAACACGGGAATCAGCAGCTATGGGATGGAGCAGTCTGGGGTTTCAGCGATCCCTCAGCAGCTGTCCCTGCGAGGCACAGGGCACTGCCAGGTGTCTGCGAGACAGGGAAGGTGAAAGAGGGAAATGAAGGATGGAGACTTTCCCAGTTTTCCATCTGAGAAGATCCAGGACAACAAAGACAAACATCTCCCAGGCTGGATGCTCCTTCCATGCCCGTCTGCTCCAGGGCAATTAGAGCGGGAAGAGATGAAAGGGCTGATGTCATCTCATCAGATGGAGCACTTAGAGAAACACAGACAGGTGAAGGGCTCTGGCCACGCCATCAGTCCCACCAGGCCAGCATTCCTTACTCATCCCTGTGCCAGCTGCTGATTCCCAGGACAAGCAGGGCTGCCAAGTGCTCAGGAAGGTCCTTAAGATCAAGGTTGTTGTGGCTGCATTTCCCAGAATCATTTGGGTTGGAGAAGACCTCCAAGACCATCAGGTCCAACCTGCGCCTGTTGCCCACCTTGTCACCAGCCCAGAGCTCTGAGTGCCACCTCCAGGGGTTCCTTGGACACCTCCAGGGATGGGGACTCCAAACCTCCCTGGGCAGCTCCTTCCAATGCCTGACCACCCTTTCCATGAAGAAATCTTCCCTAATATCCAATCTAAACCTCCCCTGGTGCAACTTGAGGCCGATTCCTCTCGTCCCTTGCTCCCTGGGAGCAGAGCCCAACCCCCACCTGGCTGCACCCTCCTGTCAGGGAGTTGTGGAGAGCCAGGAGGCCCCCCCTGAGCCTCCTTTTCCTCTGGGTTAAATATCCTGAGCTGCCTCCAGGTATTTCCATTTCCATGCAGCACGCTCCTGACAAAGACCTGGGCAAAAGCAGGAAGTGGTGGGGACTCCTGGGAAAGGTGGCATTATTCAAGCAGCTGGCAGCACAGGAGCTATTCCAAAGGCAAGGCAAAGGAGCATCCTAGGCTGGATATCGGAGCTATTGAGGCAAGATTGGGAGCGGATCTGAGGAATTCTGACCTGATGGACTCTGAACTCCAGATTCCCAGGAAAGGACTCGTTCTGGTACAAGCTGAAGCAGAAAGGAAGAGATGCTCCCAAGCTAAAGGCATTACACCTTTTGATGTTCCGAGTGGAAAAAGTATCCCAAGGGAGCCTACAAGAGAGCTGGAGAGGGACTTTGGACAAGAGCATGGAGTGACAGGACACAGGGAATGGCTTCCCACAGACAGAGGGCAGGGTTAGATGGGATATTGGGAAGAAATTCTTCCCTGTGAGGGTGGGGAGGCCCTGGCACAGGGTGCCCAGAGAAGCTGTGGCTGCCCCATCCCTGGAAGTGTTCCAGGCCAGGTTGGAGCAGCCTGGGACAGTGGAAGGTGTCCCTGACCATGGGAGGGGGTGGAATGGGATGAGCTTTAAAGTCCCTTCCAAGTCAAACCATTCTGGGATTCTGTGAAAAAGAAATCCACATCCCACACTCGTTCTGCCAAGTCTCTGCATCCCCTCAGGAATCTCCGGGGCCAAGATGGGATAGGAAGAGGACAGCCTGTCCCCACGGAAAGCAGGAACACCAGGCGGTTTAGCAAATTTGAATTTCAGCCCCAAAACAGCCTGGAGTGTTAAGCAATGCCAGTTCTCCATGGGTATCTGTTCCCTGGAGCTTCTTCCCCACCACCATTCCATCCTCAGCCTCTACACAGCCTGAGGAGCTCCGTAAATCAAGCCAGATCAGCTCAAATAACAGCACAGGCCATTTTCTTCCCCAGATGCCATTTCTCCAGCATCTCCACAAAGGAGGCTCTGTGCACAGGGACAATGAGCCAGGCCCTCAGCACAGCAGCAGCAGCCCGTGCTTTTATCCAAGGACATCTCGGATCAGGATGCCACCCCCAGGGCAGCAGAAGCCCAGCGTCCTTCCACAGGCTGCTGCCAAGTGGCCCTTAAAAAGTGGGAATGGATGGGCACGTTCTGCTGGAGTCACACCAATAAACACACCAGTCACCTCTAGATTATGGGAGCCAGAAAAGCACCAGAGGCTTTCCATCCAGCTGCCCTCTTTCTTCAAATCTCTGGAGCTTCACCACTGAGATAACCCAAAAACCCCACAGAGTGATGGGCACCGCTCCTGGTTGCACCAGGGAAGCGTCAGGCCCTCCCTGGAGCTGAGCAAGCAGACCCATTTTCAGAAGTCACTTTATCCTTCCCCACTCCAGATCTGCAGCTCTTATTTCCTCAGACAGGATTTCCCTTGGCTCTAGGTCTTCAAGGAGAAAGAAGTGGGATACATGCAGAGTTCACTGAAAAACAGATATCGTGGGAGGAGGAGAAGCCTGGGTATCTATTTGGATTTACTTTAAGAGGACCTTTAAACAAGCCTGCAGAGGGGCAAATCTGCTCTCAAATCCAGTGACCTAGAGGAAAACAGAAATCCAGCCACTCTGTGGAGCAGAGCACAGCATCCCTGCCTTCCCAGGGACACAAACCCCTCCTGGCTGGAGCAATCGGGAGGTCAGGCTCCCTTGAGCAGACAAGATGGATTTGTGCACTCCATGCACCATTTGTTATTCTGCTGCCACTCCATCAACGACACCTCCGACAGCTTTTCCAACAGGCAGCTCACCCCCCAAAGCCTCCAGGTGTTTATTGGGAGAAAGAACCCAAAACAGCTGAACAACCCCACTGCTCCAAGTATCATGTGAACGCTGGTGTCCTGGGGAAAATGAAATCATAACTCCCGTGGGTGACACATCGGAGCGACGGAGCGATTTCGCTGTGTGCCAGCGATTCCTTTGTGAGGCTGGGGAACAGCTGAGAGCTGCAGAGCAAAGAATCCCAACAACAACAACAACAACAAAGCTGGAAGGAAAAAAAAGTGGTGACTTGTTTCATAAATAGGCAGCGAACCGGGAGGCAGGCGAGCAGAGGGCTGCTCACGAGAAACTGGAGCAGAAACAAAATATTCAGGAGGAGGATGGGGAGGGGAGAGCCAGGGCTTTAGGAGATAAAGGCAAGTGGAAGGACTAAGGGAAGGAGGCTCAAAATCACGACACGAGCGATGGGGAAACCCAGAAAAGCAGGGACACAGCTCGGTGACAATAACAAGCGGCTCCGCACCGTCCCAGCAGCGATCGTGGTGCCGGGAAGGGGCCCCCCTCAGCTGCCCCGGGCTGTTGTGTGAGGGATCTCGGGGTTTTTTTGTCTGACAAGCTGCGGAACAACAAGCCCGGTTCGCAGCGGAGCGATGGAGAGAAGGAGGGAGCGCAGCAACAATAGCAGAAGAGGCTCTGGCTGGTGACGTAATGGTTGGCATCACTCCAGGCCAGAGCAGCCCCTGCTGCTGCCACTTTCTGGTCCCCTTTGCACAAGGGGAATCAATTAAAACAAGAT
>VZTI01001508.1:125101-173848 GCA_013397865.1 Struthidea cinerea
GCACAATCCCTGCGTGCCCCCAGCCTGTCCCAAAGTCTGCACCGAGGGCTGGATTCAGGGCACAATCCCTGTGCCTCCCTCCAAGCCGGGATTCGGGGCACAGCCCTGCATCCCCCCCAGCCTGTCCCAAAGCCTCACCGAGGGCAGAGCCCCAGCATCGCCTCCCACCCTCACCTGGACGCTCACATCCCCATCCCACCCCCAAGCCTCGGCTCCAGGGCGCTCCAAGTTTGGAGAGGTGGCTGAAGAGGAGCTTCCAGCCCCGGTGTCCCGCAAGGCGGAGGTTTGGGAAAGGGAATTTTGGAGGGGTTTTGCCCAAAGGCAAAACTTACCTCGGTGAAATAGAGGTTGAGGAGGCAGAGGCTGGAGAAGAGGAGGCAGCCGGGCAGGCAGTACAGGAGCCAGTGGGCGAAGGGCTGCTGGAGGCGGAGGGCCTGCAGGGAATTCTGCAGGTAGAAGGAGAACAGGGTGGTCCTGAGGGCTGCCCAGAGCAGGCAGAGGAAGAGGCAGAGCGTGTGGTAACTCAGCCGCCGCTCGCGGTAGTAGAGCAGCAGCCAGAGCTGCAGGTAGGCGAAGAGGAAGAGCGCGGCGTAGAGCGCCGTGTGGAGCACGGTGAGCCCCAGCTCCACGGCGTAGGGCACGGCCGCCCCCTCAGCGAGGGCCATGGGGCAGCGGGAGGCACCGACCCCCTCCCTGCCTTCCCTCAGCCCCGGCTGGACACCCCCATGCAACAAAGGGGAGGCCCCCCCCCGCCTCCGCCTTTCCCCTTCTTCTTTTCCTTCTTCTTCTCCGCCTCCTCCTCCCNGGGTCTGTGGCGGTGTGGGGATGTCCGGGTGTCTCTCGCAGACCGGTGTGGGAACATCCCCGCTGCAGGACGGCTCCGCGGCGGTGTGGGGATGTCCGGGTGCCGCTCAGAGACCGGTGTGGGAACATCCCCGCTGCAGGATGGGTCTGTGGCGGTGTGGGGATGTCCGGGTGTCTCTCGCAGACCGGTGTGGGAACATCCCCGCTGCAGGACGGCTCCGCGGCGGTGTGGGGATGTCCGGGTGCCGCTCAGAGACCGGTGTGGGAACATCCCCGCTGCAGGATGGGTCTGTGGCGGTGTGGGGATGTCCGGGTGTCTCTCGCAGACCGGTGTGGGAACATCCCCGCTGCAGGACGGCTCCGCGGCGGTGTGGGGATGTCCGGGTGCCGCTCAGAGACCGGTGTGGGAACATCCCCGCTGCAGGATGGGTCTGTGGCGGTGTGGGGATGTCCGGGTGTCTCTCGCAGACCGGTGTGGGAACATCCCCGCTGCAGGACGGCTCCGCGGCGGTGTGGGGATGTCCGGGTGCCGCTCAGAGACCGGTGTGGGAACATCCCCGCTGCAGGATGGGTCTGTGGCGGTGTGGGGATGTCCGGGTGTCTCTCGCAGACCGGTGTGGGAACATCCCCGCTGCAGGACGGCTCCGCGGCGGTGTGGGGATGTCCGGGTGCCGCTCAGAGACCGGTGTGGGAACATCCCCGCTGCAGGATGGGTCTGTGGCGGTGTGGGGATGTCCGGGTGTCTCTCGCAGACCGGTGTGGGAACATCCCCGCTGCAGGACGGCTCCGCGGCGGTGTGGGGATGTCCGGGTGCCGCTCAGAGACCGGTGTGGGAACATCCCCGCTGCAGGATGGGTCTGTGGCGGTGTGGGGATGTCCGGGTGTCTCTCGCAGACCGGTGTGGGAACATCCCCGCTGCAGGACGGCTCCGCGGCGGTGTGGGGATGTCCGGGTGCCGCTCACAGACACTTCCATGCAGGCGGCCATCCCTGTGGATGCAGGGACAGCTCTGGGACCCGCGCTGCGAAGAGGTCTCGGCTCCGGGTGGAGGATACCGAGAGGCCTCGCTCGGCTCAGGGGTTCCATCGCCGGGCTGGCACAGACCCACCAGCGCTGGTTTGGGCATCCCGGGTGTTCCAGCCGTGCCGCCAAGCCACCGGCCTGAGTGGCAGCCCCAAGGGACACCTCGGGGCGGGATGCTGGCCTAGCTCCGCGGAGGAAGGATGAGGACATCGGCCTGAACGCTGGGGACGCCAGGTCAGTGACAGCCCTAAGCCGTCCGGAGCTTGCATCCAGTGCCAGCTGCTTTCCAGGGACTTGGGGGGGCTGGTCCCCAAGGACAGACCGAATGGGGCAGCAGCAGTGGGTGATGCTGCTTCCACCAGGGAAGCGGTGGAATTCAGCAGGTGGTGATTCCAGCATGTGGTGATGCTGTCAGGGAAGTGGTGGATTCACCATCCTTGGAAGTGTTCACAAACCACGGGCACGTGGCACGTGGGGACACGGGTTAGTGATGGGCTTGGCAGTGCTGGGGGAATGGTTGGACTTGATGGTCTTAGAGGTTTTTTCCAACCTGTAAGATTCCATGATTCCATGCTGCAGGCTGTCTGCTGTCCTCGGGAATCAAAGCCCTCCTCTCCTGGTGTGGGCATGCAGCATGTCCCTCCTGCAGCCTTGGATAGCAAGTGAGATCCAACTGCTGGGAAGTTGGACCTGGAAGTGAAAATGAAAGTGAAACTCTTCCGGAAGTGGCAGGATAAGGGGCAGAGTGGGAGCGTCACTGCAAAAATCCAGGCAAAGCACCCTGGGCAACAAGCTAGGATGCACTTGGATGTTTCCCAGAGAAGGATCCCTGTGCTTCAAGATGCTCCCACAGCTGCCCCTGTAGGCAGTAGGGAGATGGAGTGGGTGGAAAGGGCCAGTAGTTACTTCAGTCCCATAATTGCAGGCTCATCCCAAAGTTCTGGAGAAGCATCTCACTGTTATTCCAGCTCCAAACGCTGGGGAATTGCAGCTTTTCCACCCTACTCAAATCACTTGTGTCCAAGAACTTAACTTTGGAAAATTTGAAAGGAGTTGGGTTGAGCTCTGTGCCAGCAAATTGGGTAGTGCTAATGAACCTGTGATAATTATCATGGGTTTGTGATAATTAATTTGTCGGCTGTGGAGGAAAAGTCTGGAGCAGGGAAGGGAAGTGTGTAGTGAAAAATAGGAAAAGTAATGCAGTTCCAGGTAAGGAATCATGGGTTGGGTTGGAAGGGGCCTTAAAACGGATCCAGTCCCACCTCCTGCCATGTCAGGGACACCTTCCACTATCCCAGGCTGCTCCAAGCCCTGGCCTTGGACACTTCCAGGGATCCAGGGGCAGCCACAGCTTCTCTGGGCACCCTGTGCCAGGGCCTCTCCACTCTCCCAGCCAGGAATTCAATCCCAATATCCCATCCAACCATGCCCTCTGGCAGTGGGAAGCCATTTCCCCTTGGGGAATGCTTGGACTCAATGATCTTAGAGGGCTTTTCCAACCCGAGAGATTCTGTCATTTTTCTGGATCACCTGAAGGAATCTTGTTTGCATGGACAAAAACGCAGGAAGAGCCGTCAGTGTTCCCCTCTGCCTTGCATTTTGGAGCAGCAGCAGGAGGGATATTTGTGCTGGGACGTCCGGGTGAGCTGGAGAGAGAGCTTCAGCCTGTCCAGCCTGCTGTAGCTAAGGGATTGAGTCGGCTCCAATGGATTTGGGGTCTGGTTTGTGTCCTCCCCGCCAGGAAATTTGGGAGAGCAGCTCACTGGTTAAGTGCTGCTAGAAGGGCATGGAGGGCAGGCGAGAACCCTGCCAAAAATCTGTGCCAGCTGGGCGTGGGGTGAATGTCCTGCTGCAAAGAGAGGCCTGATCTGGGTCCATCAGCACAGGAGAGCTTGAAGTGACTCCATTTAGGAGCATCCTAAATGCTCCTGGTTTAGGGACATCTACCTAGGGAGTTAAAACTTCCCAGCTGGGGGCTGGGAGACGATGGAATGGGATAAAATGAACTCAGAGCAGCAGTGCAGTGCATTTCTGAGGAGACACTGGCACAGGGTGCCCAGAGAAGCTGGGGCTGCCCCTGGATCCCTGGAAGTGTCCAAGGCCAGGTTGGATGGGGCTTGGAGCAGCCTGGGATAGTGGAAGGTGCCCACAGCAGGGGTGGAACTTTGGTCTTTAAGGTCCCTTCCAACCCAAACCATTCAGGGATTCTGTGAGGATATTTGGACAAGACCTAAAGTGTAGATTTTACATCACTGGCATTAAAGTCCAGGCTGATGGTGTTTCTCCTGAGTCCAGGGAAGCCCATGGATGACAGAGATGGTACCAGCTGGCTGTGCAGTCCATGATTCCACTAGGACAGCGGTTCATCCTTGTCTTGTGACTCTTAAATCCCACCCCACAACAACCTCCTTTGAGCAAGCTCAGCTTCCTTGGTGATAAATCTTGGCAGCTGAGATCTGTGTGAGGAAAAGTGTCAGGGAAAGCAGCTGGGATCAGAGGTGATCCCAGCCCCTGGATTCCACTGCAGGGTTCCCAGGCAAAACTGATGTGGCACAAGCAATTTATGCCCCCACAGGAGTTTGTGCTGGGTGTCTCTGGTGGATTTGGTTTCACTTCAGGTCACCTACAGTGACCTTAACCACCTTGCCTGGCTCTGTCTTGGAATTATGACAGTGGAAACACGAGCCAGGCCTGGCATCCGTCAGTGCTGTGCTAGGCTGTCCCTTGTCCATGGGCTTAAGATTTCCCAGCAGTGACACAGAGCTGATTCACACATCCGTGCTATTTTCACACCTCTCTGGCAATCCTGCAAGTGTCAGTGGTAGGGGGCTGTGGCTGTTTTCAGCCCTGGGGTGTTAATTTTTCATTGATGGGAAGGAGGTGACAGAGGAAATGGCCTAAAAGCTGAATATTCAGGTCTGGATTGATGAGGAACAGAGGGAAGCTGCTGGGAGGGTGGAGTGATGAGGAGGTGAGAGGACATGAGTAGGGAGAGGGTGAGCACACATTTTTCACAGGATCCCAGGATGGTTTGGGTTGGCAGGGACCTTAAATCCAATCTCATTCCAGCACCCTGCCATGGGCAGGGGCACCTTCCGCTATCCCAGGCTGCTCCAAGCCCTGTCCAACCTGGCCTTGGACACTCCCAGGGATCCAGGGGCAGCCACAGCTTCTCTGGGCACCCTGTGCCAGGGCCTCCCCACCCTCCCAGGGAAGAATTCCCAGTTCCCAATATCCCATCTAACCCTGCCCTCTGGCAGTGGGAAGCCATTCCCTGTGTCCTGTCCCTCCATCCCTTGTCCCCAGTCCCTCTCCAGCTCTCCTGGAGCCCCTTTAGGCCCTGCAAGGGGCTCTGAGCTCTCCTTGGGGGCTGGAGTTATGTTTTAAACTGCTGACCCTCTCCTCCAGGTCTAATCCTGTGACATCCTTGAATCCTTGGAGGCTGCTCCTCTTCCTTCCTTGACAGTAAGCTCTCCCATTTGACCTGGGCTCGTTCCCACATGCCAGGGTTGTGTTTATTTTTCCATCCTGCCGTAGCCAAGTTTGTCATTTAATAAACATCACCCCCCTCCCATGGCCTGATCCCTGTCCCCTCTGTAAGCCAGGGCAACAGATGGGAGGGCACGGGACCAGGAATGCCTGACACTGCCCAAAGCTGGAAAGGAGACAACTGGAGATTTTGAGATGAAAAGAAAAAAATTAACGTGTTTCCGGCTCTGTTGTGCCTTCAGGCCTGATCCAAACCCCTCAGCTGCGGGAGAAGGAGCCTGTGAAGGCTGAGTGTGCCTGCCTGTCAGTAACTCCTCACTCCCAGAGCATGGCAGAGGGTCTTTCCCTGCTTGTTTTTGGAGTGTTTGAGCTTGGGTTGATCCCAGGGCAGCCGTGGTGAGCTGGCAGCCTCTGGCAGGGTGGTGGAGGGAATGACAGCCCATGGACACAGGGCTGTTTGTTGAGGGAAGCAGCTGCAGCTCATGATGCAAATTCTGCATGGATTCAGTTCCAGCTTTGTCCCTTTGTTGACCAGGGAGCAGCCACCCTCCAGCAGCAGAGACCAATCCCTGAGGAGCAGGCTGGGAAGGAATGGAGTGGGAAGAAGGTGGCTTCTCATCCTTAGGGCTCTTTAACCTCCTCACATCATCTGCCACGGCGTGGAGTGAGCAGAATCCCAGAACCCCAGATTGATTTGGGTTGGGAGGGACTTTAAAGATCATCTTGTTCCATCCCAGGGGCAGGGACACTTCCCATCAAAATCAATCTGTTCAGAAAAATTCACACTTAATATGTATATTCTCTGGGAAAGTCAGAGTGGCTACTGAGAAGTGGCAAAATCAGTAGCCAGGAGCAGAAGAGATTTTACAGAATTCTTGTCTGACTTATTGCTACACATATTTTAGGTCCAAGGTAATCTGATTTTTCAAATGAATCCTTTAAAGGTTAAATTGTATAGAACGTCTGATCACAGAGAAAAACCCAGCAGTATATATAAAAATAGCATCCATTTAAGTTACATAAATCCTTATAAATATAAGAGAGAAATCAGTTATTCTATAAAAAAAAAATAATTTGGAACATGTGTTCCTGAAGCACCAGCACCACATCCTCATGCTGAGGGCTTCAGCTACCAAATCTTTATAAATATACCTGCAAAATTCTTCCTCACTCTGACCAGAAACGAGTGTGTGAAGATGCACCTTTCTGTTTTGCACCGGAGCAGGAGGTCTCCTGGTTGAACCTCAAATGGCCATTTGATTTCTGGCAACCCCGACACGTCCCATCCCTTTGCAGACACCTTTCAGGGCCACATAAATTCTACTGGCATCCTCGAAGCTTTTTAGCAGGAATCGAGACAGTTTGGGCGGGGGTTTGTGGATGATGCTGTCACTGCTCGCTGCCTGTGCGTGGAATTTTTGTTTGACTCAAAAGGAATAAAAAGGAGGGAAGAAAAGCAAGCCCTAAGCTGAAAGCACTGAGGGTCTGTGCACTTGAAGGTGCCACTCAGAGGGAAGAGAGGGGCCTCTGCTGTCCTCTTTGCAGTTGTCTGAGTCACCTGTGGATTGAGTGACTAATTCATAATTTCCTCAAGATGTTTGTGTTGTATTAATAATAATTTCCACAGCTGGAAGTTGTAGTCATGTAACAGAGACTAAAACAGAGAAACATTCATGTATGTGTTTATTTGTGTGTGTTTATGTGTTATCTATTTATTTCTTTATTATTTTTCCCCCAGTTGTGACTCTCCTGTGCCTGTAGCTGCCAACAGCCATGTCAGCCCAAAAGGAGAGGTGGGATTCTTCCTTGGTTTTCCTGCTTTTCTGTGCCTCCTCCATCCCAAGGAGTGGGAGCGTGGGCCTGCAGCAGGAGCCGAGCCCCCAGCACTACTTCAGTGGCTTGGAAGCTGGGAAAGCATCCCTGGCTTTTTTCACCCCCAGTGGTACGTGTTTAATGTGAGTTTACATCAGCCTGGGGGCTCAGCAAGGCTTGGGTGGGAGTGGAACAATCACAGGATCATGGAATGGTTTGGGATGGAAGGATCTTAAAGCCCATCCAGTTCCACCCCTGCCATGGGCAGGGACACCTTCCACTGTCCCAGGCTGCTCCAAGCCCCATCCAGCCTGGCCTGGGACACTTCCAGGGATCCAGGGGCAGCCACAGCTGCTCTGGAAATTCTATCTCAGCCCCTCACCACTCTCCCAGCCAGGAATTCCTTCCCAAAATCCCATCTATCCCTGCCCTCTGGCAGTGGGAAGCCATTCCCCCTTGTCCTGTCCCTCCATCCCTTGGAAAGAGTCTCTTCATCTTTCTCGTTGGCTCCTTCAGGCGCTGGAAGGCTGCAATTAGTTCACCCCCGAGCCTTCTGTTTTCCAATTCTCTCAGCCTTTCCTCCAGCAGAGCTGCTCCATCCCTCTAATCACCTTGTGGCCCTCCTCAATGAAGAGGCAATTCTTGAGATCGTTAAACCCAAAGGGGTTTTGAAGAGCTGGTCGAGTGCTGCCTTTGCACAGTTCCAAGTGCTCCTGACAGGCAGAGACCCTTGGGATGGGCTCTTTCCTGGCTGTGTCCTCAGGCATGGTCCTTCAAACATCTTCATTCATTTTCTGGATTATTTTCTGGAGGAGAAAGCCAATTCCCTAAGGAATTGTCCCCTCAAAGGGCTGGGTTTCTCCTCTGTAATACCTGCTAGAAAAAGGGATCCCTTCCATGAGGGAGAACTAAAGGCTGTCAGGGATTAGGAGGAGATCCTTGGCCTTGCTTTTGTTCTTCATGATGTGGTTTCCCAAGGACATTGGTGTGGGCTGAGGCACATCTCCCACATCTCAGTGAGTGTGGCAGGAGGATGATCCTGACCCTGAGGACTTTCACGGGATTTTTTTTGTGTGTGTGTGTGTGTGTTTCAGTTTCTCCTGGTGCCCAGCCCTTCTTGGAGCAGATTGAGAGCTCAGCTGAGGCCCTCCAGGACTACGGCATTTCCGTGGTGAAGGTAAATGGGATTCAGGGACACCTTCCACTATCCCAGGCTGCTCCAAGCCCCATCCAACCTGGCCTGGAACATTTCTGGGGATGGAAAATCCACAACTTCTCTGGGCAGCCTGTTCCAGTGTCCATGTTCCATGATGGATGAGGTTGGTTCACTTCTTTTCAGCTCAGTGCAATAAATATTTCATGCAAAGGAGTTTTTAGCTGAAATTTTATGCAGATTCACGTGAGGGAATTACAAATTCAGGCAGGTGTAATTAGACTCCAAGAAGTGCTTATATATTTATATTTGGATTTATTTCGTTTCCTCCAGCTACGGGCCACGCTCAGCAAGCAAGCACTGATCTGTCATTTTGAATATGCTGGGCAGCTCATGGGGGCTTTTGATCCCATCTGACCCAAATCAGCAGGCTGAGCTGGAGAACTGAAGTACAAACTCCACTCTCCATCTCTGGTCTCCATTTTGGTGTATTTTCCCTCCCAGAAGGTTTGGAAAAGCTGGATTTACACTCCTGAATGGAAGAAAGCTGTAAGGGGGTGTGTGTAGTCATTGTGGGGTCGAACCTGTAATTACATGTATTTTCCTTCTAGGTGAATTGTCCCAAAGAGGATGTCTCAAGATACTGTGGAAAAGAAAATGCATTGAGGAAAGCTTTCCTGTTCAGGTGAGGGGCGTTTCTGGGCACTGTTGGAAGGAAACACTGTCACAATCAGAGGTGTCTGTGGAGGAGTGAGAGGAGCCATGAGGACAGCAGTGACCGGCATAGTTTAGCAAAGGGTACCCCCAAAATTCCAACCCAGGCAAAGGAGGTGCTTTGTCCTCAGTGTGAAACCTCCCATCCTGCCCCACGTTCCTTGGAGCAGCGGAGGGATGAGCTGTGGAATGAAACCACCGGAGAAATCCTCCGTGAGTGTTCTCCTGTCTCCATTGCCTCCCACCCCCAGAGTTACACTCAGGCCGTGAGGTTTCAGGTCTAGTCCTAGAAAGAAACACTTTTTGGTGCTGTCCCTGTTGGTGGGATTAAGTGCTCTGGCCTGGGTGGGAAGGTTCAGCTCCTGGTCTCTCCAAGGGTTGTCACCTGGAAGCTTTTCCACATATTAGCTCAGTTCTCATTGACTGTGGTGCTGATAATCATGGAATAATTAAGGTTGGAAAAGACCTTTAACATCATCAAGTCCAACCATTCCAAAGACCTTTAAGACCATCAAGTCCAGCCATTCCAAAGACCTTTAAGATCATCAAGTCCAGCCATTCCCCCATCACTGCCAAGGCCACCATGTCCCCAAGTGCAGCAGGAACCTGCCCAGCCAATGGTACCTGGGCTTGAACGATTCCCACCTCGGGTCAAAGGCATCTCAAGCGCTGTTCTGCCATTCCTCCATCGTCCTCCCTATCCTTCTGTGCCTGCCTTGGCTCCCTTTTCCAGGTGTGATCCATGCAGTGAATCTCTCTCAGTTCCTTTGGTGACTCTCTCTTTTCCTCCCCAGAGGAAACCGGCTGATCCGAGAGTTCCCCACCGATGCCCTCTTCGACGTGAACTCCGTCGTCGCCAATGTTTTGTTGTAAGTCCAGACCACATCCCACTCTCTGAAATCCTTTCTCTTTCTATTCCCACTAATTGCCAGCCCCAGGTATTCCAGAGGCTGCTCTCAGCCAAGCAGGTTTGGCTTTGCTTTTCTCTTCCTTGTGGTTTGACCCTGTTAAACCTTTTTCTTGAGGCAACTCACCAGCACACACCTGGGCACCTCAGGTTGGCTGTGAATCTTTAATCTGCCAGCAGGAAGCTGGGATTTCACCCTCTTTTTCCCATCATGGTTGCGTGGCTGCAAATTGACTCTTCAGCCAGTTGCTAATGGGGTTTTTTCTGCCTCCTCAGTGCCCTGCTCTTTAATGAAGTTAAATATGTCGAAACGCTGGCAGACCTTGAGAACGTTGAAAATGTGTTGAAAGGGAAGTCCAACGTGGTCTTTGCCTACGTACCAGCTACTGGGACAGCAGGTATGGACACTCAGCTTCCCGTCCTTGCTCTCTTCCCCCAGCCTTTTTTTAGTAAAATATCCAGGAGCTGAGTTTCTGACCCAAAATCCTGCAAATGGAAACCTAAAAGGGCCACCCAGCCGCAAGATCTCTGCTTCCACATGACTGGCTTTGTTTCCAAAGGGATCAGTTGCACCAGAAAAGTTTTGCTGGGAGCATAAACCTTGAGAGATGGACTTGGAGAGGGAAAGCAAGCCAGTGGTTGCTGTCTTAAAAAAATAAATAAATCCCTGGGCAGATCTCTGGCTCTGCAGTGGAATGGATTCTCACACAGCACCTGTTTGCTGGGGATCAGGAATGGGATCCAGCTCCAGCTGCTCACTTCCCTTCACAGTTTGTCTTCAGACAGACGCTGTGACATTGTACTGAGAGTTTCTGAAAGCCTGGGAATTGGTATTGACACCTGGGAAGGATGGAACAGGAGATGTGGAGGGACCAGAGCTGAGTCCAGCTTGCCTTTCCCTTTCCAGAGCACAGGGCTGTGATGGAGGCAGCGTTTGTCTATGGCACCATCCACCAGTTTGTCCTGACAACTGAGGCAGCGCTGCTGAAAGCCACCAGGTATGTCCAGACACACCCCCACCATGGAGAGCTGCTTCCCTGCGCTGTTTGCCTCACCCCTGGTGTCTCAGATTCCCAAATCAGCTGTGGGATGGCATTAGGATGTTGTGCCAAGGGTGGACAGTCAGATCTGTTTTCCAAAGGCTGCTGGTTGTGTTCCTGGCCTTGGAGCAGCCTTGGGTGGGTTTTCACAGGAGAAGAGCCCTCTGTCTCCTTTCCATGGCTGATGGATCAAACCTCAGCCGTGAGTTTTCAGGAGAGTTGATGTTAAAATCTTAAAGCTCTCCCAGTTGATGTTAAAATCTTAAAGCTCTCCCACTTTGTGCTGTGATGTCCAAGGGCAAGAACTGTAGTACTGCTGATGGATTTGGGAATTCCCATCCCATGGCTTCACTGGCCACCCCCTTCCCACACAGGAGGAGCTTTAGAATGCAGGTCCTTCCATGTGATTTGCTGCTGCTGTGACCTCCTGCAGTCAGGAAAATGAGGGAGGAAGGTGGGAACATCACATGGGGTGTTGCTTCCTCAGCCAGCAGTCTGCCCAGGTGCCCAGGAAATCCAGTGGCACCTGGCTTGTACCAGCCACAGTGTGGCCACAGGGCCAGGGCAGTGCCTGTCCCCTGTGCTGGCACTGCTGAGGCACCTCCAGTCCTGGGGGCAGTTCTGGGCCCCTCATGGAAAGGACATGGAGGGGCTGGAGCGTGTCCAGAGAAGGGAACGGAGCTGGGGAAGGGTCTGGAGCACCAGGAGGGGCTGAGGGAGCTGGGAAAGGGGCTCAGCCTGGAGAAAAGGAGGCTCAGGGGGGACCTTGTGGCTCTGCACAGCTCCCTGACAGGAGGGGGCAGCCGGGGGGGTTGGGCTCTGCTCCCAGGGAACAGGGACAGAATGAGAGGGAAGGGCCTCAAGTTGTACCAGAGAAGGTTTAGAAATAATTTCTTCATGGCTTTAAACGTTTGTCCAGCCCTGGCACAGCTGCCCAGGGCAGTGGTAAGAGACCCCATCCCTGGAGGGGTTTAAAATCCATGTGGATGTGGCACTTGGGGACGTGAATTAGTGATGACCTTGGCAGTACTGGGGGAACGGTTGAACTGGATGATCTTGGAGGGCTTTTCCAACACTAATAATTCCATAATGATTTACCTGGGATTTTGTCACGGGTGACACCAGGGCAGGCACCAGGGTGGCCCTTCCCGAGGTGCCATCCCGTGCTTGCAGGATATCGGGGAGTGTGCTGTGGCTCCCGCTAGATGGCACGGTTGTCATTGCAGAGGAATTGGCTCGGTTCTCCTCAAAGCAGCGCCGCCACCTCCCGAGCTGCTGAAATGGTGGGAGCTTCTCCAACAGGAACAGCTCCCAGCCAACCGGGGCAGCCAGATTTGAGGTCTTAATGCTGCACTTTGCTCTTCCATGGAGAGCTCTTAAATCCCTGTCCAAAGACGGTGATCCCTGTTTTTGGGGTAGGGAACGGATGCATTGGGAAAGGAAAGTGACTTCCCAAAGTTACCCACAGGCCAACAGCAGTGATGGTGTCACAAGCAACCAGGGACACCTTCCACTGTCCCAGGCTGCTCCAACCCCATCCAAGCTGGCCTTGGACACTCCCAGGGATCCAGGGGCAGCCCCAGCTTCTCTGGGCACCCTGTGCCAGGGCCTCCCCACCCTCACAGGGAAGAATTCCCAGTTCCCAATATCCCATCCATCCCTGCCCTCTGGCAGTGGGAAGCCATTCCCTGTGTCCTGTCCCTCCATCCCTTGTCCCCAGTCCCTCTCCAGCTCTCCTGGAGCCCCTTTAGGCCCTGCAAGGGGCTCTGAGCTCTCCCTGGATCCTTCCCTTCTCCAGGTGAACACCCCCAGCTCTCCCAGCCCATTCTGCAGCCCTGCCAACCGCTGAACCTGAGGATCCTCTGTGAAACACGTCAGCAAACCTGGTCCTTCTGTCAGGGCACTTTGAACCCTGCTCAGGGTGGGCTTTGTTTCCTCTCTCACAGCCATGATGATCCCGATGTCTCGTCTGCCTGGCTCTTGTTCTGCCACTGCCAGCGGGCCACAGACCCAGCCCAGCCCTGCAGGAGGACAGCCCTGGGACAGCCCCTGACCCTGCTCAACATCCACAGGCACCTCAAGCTCATGGGGGCTCCTTTGGTGGTAGGACTGGGAAGGAGGAGCTGCTGGGGTGGGAGGGATGTGAGGATGAGGGAGGTGAGAGCAGAGAGAAAGGCTGATTGTGGGAATCTGCCCCTTCCAGGGTGGGTCCAGGCAAGGAACAGGAATCACCTGGTGCAACTGCCTCACCAGTTCAGGGCTGGCCAAAACTTAAATAAATTATTGAGGGCATTTTCCAAATGACTCTTAAGGACTGACCACCTCGGTATGGAGCTTGTTCCAGTGTTTGACCATGCTCCTGGTGAAGAAACCTTCCTGATGTTCTGTCTAAACCTCCCCGATGCAGCTCTGAACCATTTCCACATGTTCTATCCCTGGATATGCTGCAGATATCAGAGTTTCCCTCTCCACATCCCCTCAGGAAGCTGTGGAGAGTGATGGGGTCATCCCTCAACCTCCTTATCTCCAAACTAGACAACCCTAAAGTCCTCAGCTGCTCCTGTAGGCTCCCTGCAGGGGGCTCAGCACCCTCTGGAATTGGCTATCAGTCCTTCACGCCTTGGTGATGACAAGGGACAGGAGGTTCCCTCCTTTTTCCTCCTTCCACAGGGCAGAGAACTTCAGCAGCCTCCTGTTCCCACTGGTCATCCCTGCCCATCCAAGAGGATGAGCAGATGAGCTGGGACGTGCCTCCTTCAGCCATTTTCCTGGCTGAGGCCCATGGAGGGAAGGCACTGCATCGAGCACCTCTTCCGTGCTGTCGTGAAGCAGCACGTCCAAGGCAGGAAGGGAAGGATTCCAGCTCCTGCATGTTGTGGCTGGGATTTTCAAACTGCCCCGGGGAATGGATGCCGGGTAAATAAAAACGACTGGAGGTTTGACATCTGGAGTTGCTAAGCCACAAAAAACCCCACGCCAAATAAAGCCCGGGATTTTAGCAAGGGAAGGTCATGACATGTTGGAACAGTTTAACTGGGTTTGTGTGCCTTCTGCTTCCATGGATGTTTTAGAACTGGGGTTGGAAGGCTTTTTCCTGAGGATTTCTGTGGCTGGGGAAGAGCTGAGGTACCTTCAGCTTGTGGAGCTGTGCTGCAGCATAACCCTGGGTGTTCTCCAGACAGAGGTTGCTGAGGACCCCGAGAAGGTCTCCACTGTTCACTTGCAGCTCGGGCTGCCCCTGGTGTTCATCCTGAGCCAGAAGGAGACCTACGAGGCTGACAGGAGGACAGCAGAGTTTGTGGCCTGGCAGCTCTTGGGGAAAGCAGGAGTTGCCCTTTTGTCCAGGTATTTCTCTCAGGTGTTTTGGGGTTCTCCTTGCTTTTTGTGGGGTTTCTGAGCTCACTTACCCCAGCAGCAGGTGACAGTGCACTTACAGTTGGATGGGAGGCAGTAAAACCAGGCTGTATCCTGTGACAGGGTGTCACATTTCAGGATTTATCCAGAATCAGATTAGTTTGGAAGTGTTGCTGGTTTAGGGGTGGGAAAACATTCAGATTCAGAGAGATTTTGGAAAGGAAGCTTAGCGCTGATGGAATTAAGGGCAGAAAGAGGAGGGCTGACCTTCTGTGTGACCATCTAATGTTCACTTTGTGTTTTGGAAGGGACCTCGTAGATCTGAACGTTCTGCACCGGTCAAATGTGGCCCTCAAGACACCGGCTGAGGTTGGATGCTGGATTTCTTTATTGGCCATGATGCTCTGCAGGGGTGGTGGGGTGTTGCTCGTGTCCTGGTATTATGTGACAGCATTCCCCGAAGCTCAAGGGGAGGTGGTTTTCCCGAGTTGCACACGTGGGTGCAACAGGTTATCCAGAGAATCTGTGGATTTCGCATCCCTGGAGGTGTCCAGGGCCAGGTTGGACGGGGCTTGGAGCAACCTGGGATAGTGGGAGGTGTCCCTGCCCGTGGCAGGGGGTGGAACTGGATGATTTTTAATGTCCCTTCCATGATTCCATGATTTGGTTGCTGCAGAGCCATTGTGCCTGCTGGGAAAGAGAAAAGGGTGAGTTTATTTTGGGTTCAAAACATAGAGTGACACCTCCACTACACCTCAAGGCAACACAAGGTTGTGAACTACATCCGAGTGCAGATTCCCCAAAGATTTGGACTTCTAAAGGCCTTAGGAAAGGCATCAAAAGATGGGAGAGGGACTGAGTGTGAAACGAAGAGCAAACCAAAGCTCTGTGCTGAGCTGATGTAACCCAGTGCCTCTGGCAGTGAGCTGGGAAGAGGGCAGGGTGTGAGTTCAACGAGGTTGATCAAGATGAGTTAAACTCCGGAGGGACCTGACCCAGCTTGTGAGGCAGGCTGGGATCGGGTGCTGGCAGATGCCAGGGAGCACACGATGCCCCAGATTACCTGAACTGTCACACTTGTGATTGCAGAGGTGCAGGATCAGACCTGAGCGTCCCCTCGGGGCTTCCCGTGGCCTGGCTGAGAGATGTGCACGTTGGGTGGCTCTGGGAGCCCGTGGGAGGTGCCAGCACTTTGTCATTTCTCTCAGCTCCTAAAGAACTTTCCATTTTCTCTCTGGTGCCTTTGTCTGAGCTGGTGCCAGCACTGGAGAGAAAGTTTTACGCTGACAATCTCATTTCTGAGAAATCCATGTTGCTTTTTCTTCCTTCCATGGGTTGGCAGTCCCTGTGCACTTGGGAACATTTCTCCTGGCTGAGCTCCATGAGATAAAGGATTTTTTTTGTGCTGGTTTCCCAGGCTGTGATGGGCTCCTCAGACCCAGCCTGACCCCTCTAATGAGGGGACATCCGAGTGGACATCCCTGTACCTCCTCCCTGCTCTCCTTCCCTGCGTGGCCACTGGGATTTTTCCTGCAGTGCTGGATCTGTGTTAAGTTGCTGGGAGGTGGGGCTGGTGTTCACTTTCACCACAGGATTCCCTCATAGCCACGTTTTTTCACCAGCAATCATCAGCCTGGAGTGAGAAAAACTCACGCACAGGAGAAACTGGGCCAATGAAACATAACCCAGACATTCCCCTGTTTGGCAGCTTCGGGGATCTGTGACGTATCCCAAAAATAAGGAGCTGGGAGATCGGTGCCCCATCAGCCTTGAGCTTGGTGTGCAGACAGAATAAGCAGGGGGGGATGCTGTGCTCCCTCCCACTGATTGTATTGTTTTCCTTAGGGAATGCCAATCCAATACCTGGTCTTGGAAGACACTGATGAAGTTATAACCCTGGTGGAAGATAAGAACAAGGTCAAACGAATCCAGGAGGATGAGCAGCAGGAGGAGGAGGAGGAGGAAGATGAGGATGAGAAAGAGGATAACAATCAAGGTGTGCAGTTAATCAGTGAAAAGCTGATTGTCATCAGCCGGGAGGTGCAGTCAGCATCAGACACGTGGCAAAGCATCAGAGAACCCTTGCAAACCATCACAGCCACTTCATGGTGGCACAAAGGGGCTCTTTCATTCTCTGAGATCACTGATACAGGGCACACAGGTCTGATTTTTAGGGGGAACACCAGGGAGAAAAATCAGAGCTGTTAGAGGAACAGTTGCTGTGTGAGGGACAGGGATGTGCTCGGGTTCACCAGCTCCAAAGATGTGGGGGGGTTAAAGTGCACCCGGCACTGTCATCTACAAGCATCTGGAAATTATCCATCCCTTTGGAAGGGTTTGAGACACATTTTTGTAAGAGCAGATCCAGACCTGCCTCCTCCAGGGAGAAAACTCTGGTCCCTGCAATGCATAATTGAAAATGCATTTGTTCTCCGTGCAAAATTGGGGGTGTTTCCTTAAAAAAAGGGAGCAGGATCCTAGAGGAGCTTGAAGAGTAGTGTTCCAGTCCAAGGGCAGAGCTGGTGGGAGGTGGGATTAGGGCATTTTGGGGGGATTTGTCTATGTGGCTGTGCCTCCTCTCCCCATACAAGGCAGTCACTCACCCCATGTCTCTGCTGAGAGGTTCTGGATGTGCTGGGGTGGCCCAGGGGGCTGCAGTTCCCCAGGCCCTGGGCGCAGCTGTGGGTCCCTTGCAGATATTCAGGATGACCAGGTGGTGGAAGCAGTTTCCAGGGACAAGAAGAGAGAGCTGCCCCTGGAGCAGGTCCTTGTCCTGACGGAGGAGAACTTCCACTCTTCCCTCTCGGAGGCTGCCCGGACAGTGGTGCTGTTTTATGCCAGCTGTGAGTATGAAACCTGGCCTGGCTGTCCCTTCTCTAACTCTGGGATGCTCTCCACGTCCCCCATGATCCTGGGGACAAGTTTTGGCCATAAATCCGTGCCACATCCCGCCCCATGGACACTAGTAACAGTCAGGTTAAATCAGTTCTTCTCATTGACCGATAATAGCAGGTATCAATCTGATATTTCAAGATTTTTAACCTTCATTTTATAGGGAAAAAATGTGGGACCAGAGGGGAAATTAATACAGCGTGAACTCATGGGATGGCCTAGATGATCTGGTTGCTGTGTGCTGAAGCATAAAGTTAAATTTTCCTTATTTATTTCGAATCTTGCAGAGCTTGGAGCACCTCAGGACACAGAGATTCATAATGTGACGTTGTCAGGGAGCAAGGTGGGGCTGGCTGTCCCCTGGCTGTCCCTCAGGGCTGTGTTTTCCCTCTCCTGTGTTTCAGGGGAAGCCGTGTCCCTGGCAGTGCTGCGCTCCTACTCCGAGGTGGCCGCTCACCTGAAGGGTAAGGAACGCCAGGGCTCTGGGCTTTCACCTGCTCCTGCTGGCAGTAGGAGCCAGGACATCGATGGTACCTCACTCCCTCCCCTGGAATACTCTCATTTTCCCCCTCAAACTCCTGAGGAAGGCATATCCACACCAGGTTATTTAGGAGCACTCCTCTGTGTCTTATTTAGGGATCTTCGCAGAGTCTCTGCTCCCAGGGAGCAAGCAACAGGACAGGAGGAAATGGCCTCAAGTTGCACCAGGGGAGGTTTAGATTGGATATCAGGGAAAATTTCTTCTTGGAAAGGGTTGTCCAGGCCTGGCACAGCTGCCCAGGGCAGTGGGGGAGTCCCCATCCCTGGAGGGATTTAAAATCCATGTGGATGTGGCCCTTGGTGGGGGAGGTGGGTCAGTGGTGGCCTTGGCAGTGCTGGCTTGGACTCGACCTTTCCCAACCTTAACAATTCCATGACTCCGTGACTGTGGGCCTGGGAGAGGGGAGGATTTGNTTCTGATTCTAGATGTCCCATCCCTGGAAGTGTCCAAGGCCAGGTTGGGTGGGGCTTGGGGCAACCTGGGACAGTGGAAGGTGTCCCTGCCCCTTGCAATCCAAACCACTCTGTGATCCTATTATGGGATGTTGGTGGGCACAGTGACTGCATGAGGGAGAATTTGGGAAGGGCCAGGGCAGAGCCCCAGTGGCAGTGAGTGACACAGAGCAGCAAACAGTAGGAACTGTGGCCTGGAACATGGGAACAGGGTCCTGTTTGTGCCCCTCAAGGCCCCATCCTGCCCAGCCCCAGGAGATGCCCTCCACATCAATGTGCTGGGTGGCACCTCAGCTCTCCTGGAAAAAGGAGCTGCCATTATCCCTGGCTTTGGAGGAAAGCAGGACAGACAAGTTGTGGGCAGGCCCAGATCTACTGTCAGATGTCAGAAGGAGAATTTACAGTGCCTCCAGGGCCTGGAGACTGGCTCAGTTGTGTGGGAATTCTCACAGGTGGCCACAGAACTCCATAAATAACGCAGTGATGGTGAACAAGCAGCAGCACTTAGAGCCAGCCCACTGGGGAATCTGGGAACGAAGGCAGGAGGGAGGGATCCTTCGGGAGAGACTGTGCAGTGTGAGCCCCACATTCAGGCCTTCAACCCCACCCCACTCTGGTTTGTGGAGAGAGGTGGGTTCTTACATGGGCTGAATCTCTTCCAGGGGTGCCTTTTTCTCCCCTTGGCTGCAGGGGACACCGAGGTGGCTTCATCCCACTTCAACACAGCGGGGAAGTCACGTGGATCTGGGCAAGAGCTATTCCAGCACCTCTGGAGGTGGCTGGTGCCTTCCCTTGGTTTTTCTTCTCCATCCAGGCTCGTTTTTCCTGGTGCTGGAACATAGTGCCAGCAGGACTCAGCAGTGGGGACACGTATGGAGTGTGCAGAGGACCCCGGAGTTTTCTGGGAAGCAGCTGCAGTGGGAGTTGCTTACCAGAAGCTCTCCTGGGAATGCTGCAGACAGTGCTGTGGGCTGGAGGAAAGCAGCTCTGCATTCGTGGTTTGCATGAAGGGAAAGTCACCAGCAGCTTTGGTCTGGACTGAAATCCCAGGAATAAACAGGAGGGGACAGGAGAGGTTATTGTTGTTGTTGTTGTTGTTGTTGTTAGAGATGTTGGGGTTATTGGTGGTTTGGGGTTTCTTTTGGACTTCCCCAGCAGCCAGAGCAGCTGAAGGAGCAAGACAGGAGAGTCTGTGGGTAAAACCCAGCCTCTTCCCAAGCCAGTGGCCAGCCCTTGGCGGGTTCTGCAGGGCCAGGATTTCACCATGTGTGTTCTGAATCACTTGATAACAATCTCGGTGCAGGGAAGCAGCCACGGACAGATTCTCAACAGAGATCATGAACTGACTGGGGTCGGGGCCTTTCCTCTGTGATCGCTGAGGTCCCTCCAGAGGCTCCCAGGCCAGATGTGACCCTGTGGAATGACTCCAGTCTGGTTCCTCTGCCGTGACCTCAGAGCAGACACAGAACAGCTGCATTGGTGGATCTGGAGATCCTTTTTCCCTGCTGCTGAGGGAGCCTCAGGGAACTGGGAGAACCAGCTACTAGAGGAGCTGGAAAACCTCAGAGGATGCTGTTCCTCAGGCTCTCAGTGATGGCTGGATCAGGAAGACCTTGAGCTGTGCAGGACTGAGAATAAGATGTGGGGTATGGCTTGGGGTACTCTCAGTTCCCCAGAAGCTCTGGTATTCCTGCCTGCTCCGGGGTGGAGCTTCCTCCCCAAGGGCTGGGAAGCCACGAGCAGCTGTCTGAGGAGTGAATCACCCGTGCTGGAGGCACATTTTGAATTGCAGAACCAGGTCCTGCTCCTGATGCCAATTCTTTGTGCAAAATGGCACTGAGAATAGGCCATGTGGGATCAAACACTCGGGAAAGGAGGAGGCTGGAGACTGGAATGACCCCGTGAGTCATCCCGTACCAGATGCTCAGCAGATCCTTACCAAGTGAAGTTTACAGCCCTCAAGTGTTTTCCATTTGTTGAGAGATCCACTTCAGCAGGAGACAAAGAGGAGCATCTCCGCCTTGCTGAACTGAGCACATTTTCTACTCTTGGAGCAAGAATGTCCCAATCCCAGCCCCACCGGGGCTCTCTGCTGCACCTCTGGTTTGCTTTTGCAAGATGGGGATTTTTGGAAGCGGGGTTAAGAGCAGAGGATGTGAAGGTGAGGCGGTGCTGAGCATTTCTTAGATGTGTCATTGGCCTTCTTGGCAAAGAAGAGAGGAAATCGGTATCTAAGAAGAGCAATGTGTTGTGATGAAAAATGGTTCTGCCTCCCTCCTCTGTGCTTGTGAAGCCTTCTTGACCAGGGGTTTATAAAGACAGGGGGTGCAGTTGTAGCTCAAAGGCAGGAAAATCAGCTGCATGATTTGGCAATGGATATCCGTGGAGCCTAACTCCGAAGTGAGGATTTAGGGGTTCTTCGTGTGGTGTTTTCCAGGTAGTTGTTCCCACTGTGTATCGGATTCTTCCTCTTGAAGGGCAGCACTTCGTCCAGAACTTCTCTTTCATGTTGTAGCCTCTGGGACACTCTTCAAGTGAGCTGGTTTATTAATACAGTCATGGAATTATTTAGGTTGGAAAAGCCTTCCAAGATCATGGAGTCGAGCTGTTCCCCCAGCACTGCCAAGGCCACCACTGTCCCGTGTCCCCAGGTGCCACATCCACATGGATTTTAAATCCCTCCAGGGATGGGGACTCCACAACTGCCTTGGGCAGCTGTGCCAGGGCTGGACAACCCTTTCCAAGAAGAAATTTTCCCTGATATCCAATCTAAACCTTTCCTGGTGCAACTTGAGGCCGTTTCCCTTTGTCCCATCCCTGTTCCCTGGGAGCAGAGCCCGACCCCCCCGGCTGCCCCCTCGTGTCAGGGAGTTGTGCAGAGCCACAAAGTCCAGGCTGAGCCTCCTTTTCTCCAGGCTGAGCCTCCCCCAGCTCCCTCAGCCTCTCTTGGTGCTCCAGCCCCTTCCCCATCTCCATTCCTTTCCCTGAACACGCTCCAGCACCGTGCCAGTCCTGCCTTCCAAACAATTTTAAGTTCAAATGATTACAAGTCAAGGGATTCCTGATTTTTCTTGTTCCCTATAGCCCTGATGGTTTGTCTTGTCCTGGTTTTTTAAGACCTCTAGGACAGAGCTTCTTGCTGCTGCTGGGTTTAGTAGCAGCTAAAACCACAGGACAGCAGGATTTTGTGTTCCCTCCACCTTCCTTCCCACTCAGCAGTGACCACACAGCTGGACAGTCCCTTGCTGAGTTAGTTCCTGAAAGGGCTGCTCGTTCAGTCATCAATGATGTGGTGCAGGTTGGGATGGGAGAGGGACCATCCTGTCCTAGGTGTTTTTCAGGCCAAATGAGGCTCCTTCAGAGCTCATGGTAGATAATTCCCTGAGCTAATACCCAAATATTAAAATTCCTATTTGAAGGAGCCTCAAGCAGCCTCACAACTCGATTGTAACAGGACATCAAAGCCCCATTTCCATGGGATTATTTTCCAGAGTTGGGCAAGACACAAGATGATGTGGTAAGAGATGATGAGAACCAGCTATACCGGATCAGAGGTGTGAAGTAAATCTGAGTTCAGGCTTTCAGTTGGAGATCTTCTTGCAGAGTCTGGGAATGACACAAACCATTTCTGCTCTCGTGGAGTGTTTTGACAACTCCTGAGTGGATTTGCAGACCCTTCACTTGTGCTGCCTCCTGCTTTTTCTGCACAAGAGTTCGACGCAAGGCAGAGCAGCAGCAAACTCCTCGTGTGAGCTGCGATGCAGAACCTCAGATGGAGGGTGCAGAAAATGGTCCTGTGGGAGGCCAAGGATACAGGGATAAGGGATAGGAATTCGTGTTGAGGTCCCCTCTGCCTTCACCCCCATCTGCAAAAATCCTCATGGAATCCCAGCATGGTTTGGATTGGGAGGGACTTTAAATCCCATCTCATCCCACCCCTGCCATGGGCAGGGACACCTCCCACTATCCCAGGTTGCTCCAAGCCCCGTCCAGCCTGGCCTGGAACCCTCCCAGGCACTAAGGGGTCCACGACTCCTCTGGGCAACGAGGGTTTGTGCAAGACTGAGCTGTGCTCAGCTCTCAGGAACTCGGTTCAGTATTTGGTCAGCCCTCCCCACCCTGGCAGGTTGTTGCTTGGCCCTGCCCAGTGATCTCACTGCCCTCTCCAGAGCACCCCTGATGTATTGTCAGATTTTATTGTTCCTTACTGGTGATTTCCAGGCAAAGCTTGCTTGGGTTTTTCCTCAGGAGGGATGTCTTCCAAACTGCTCCAGATTCTCATTTGCTTAAACCTTTCCAAAAAAAGTGTTTCCCAGGCTGACTTGCTGGGCTCTGCAGAGGTGTCACCAGGACAGAAGAACATAATTTTCCTCCCATGGCCTGCAGATGCTATTGAGAGTCCATCCCTTTTTCTGCAGCACTGGTGGTGCCTTTGCATCCTGCTTCTCCTCATGGAATGCTGCTGTCCTTACACTTTGCCCTTCAAATTGCTGTCTGCCCCTCTGGGCTTGGGATCAAAACCAGGTTGGATGTGTTTTATTCCATCAGCCAAGCCTTTAATGAAAATAGTGATCAGAATCAAACCCAGGACACGAGAGAAGAAAGCTTGGCTGGTTTCTCCTGAGAAATCCTCGTCTGCCCCAGCCCTGGTTTCTGAAGGACTCTTGGCCGTGGTCTGCCTCCGTGCGTGTGCTTGTCTCTAGGCTTCATCCCATCTTTCCCATGGAGCTGTTGAGTCCTGTTCAAAGAAATTTAGGGAAGGAATGAAGATTTCTGAGATAGGGCACGGACAACTGCACACTGTCCTTGGTCAAGCCCCTGAGGCAGCTCAGGTGAGGCTGGAAGCCAGGGGAAGGGAGGGAGTGAAGCTGGTCAGGATTTAGGTCAGGCTTAGCCATGGACCAGCAGCAGCAGCAGCAGCGTGTGCTGGGCTTCACCCGGCCTAAAGATGAAAGAAGGGCTGGAAAGGTCCCTGGAAGTGCCCAATGCCAGGTTGGACAGGGCTTGGAGCAGCCTGGGATAGTGGGAGGTGTCCCTGCCCATGGCAGGGGTGGAATGGGATGAGCTTTAAAGTCCCTTCCAACCCAAACCGGGGACTCCAGGATTCTTTGCTGAAGGAAATGCTGGAGTTGCACAAATCTTGGGCTCCTGGAGAGCAAGCGGGGAACCAACTTTTCATTTGTTTCACTTCTTACCAATCTCTTGACTTCATCGCGTTGGTGAGACCCATAAAAAGCCTTTTTAGGACATTTCCCAGGACCCAGAGTTGGACTGACTGCTCTGTAATTCCCAAATGCTCTTCCTTTCCCACTCCCTTGCTTGCGAGACCCCGTTCTTAAGGTCCTGCAGGCGTCTGCTGCTGGCTTGGGTGGGATCACAGAAAATCCTGACTCGGAAGGGATCCACAAGGATCATCAAGCCCAACTCCTGGCTGTGCACAGGACACCCCAGGAATCCCACCCTGTGCCTGAGGGCACTGGATGGGGGGAATGCCACCAGCCTGTGGCATTACATCTCTCTTCCATCCCCTTTAAGTGCTCCGTGTGCATTTGGCTCCATGCTTGAGGTAGAACAGACATTTTTCGATATCAAACACCTTAATAAATGCAAAAGTCTTGGCTGCATCCTCCTCCTCCATGCCAGGCTTTATCTTCCCTCTTTCCTGTAAGTGAGTGCCTGCATTATTTCTTTCTCTTGGCCTTATTCCTGAGGTATTTCCAGTACCTTTCCCTACTGCCTTTTAAGCTCCTGGGCAGTTGCCTCAGGATTTTGTGGTGTCCCTTGGAGTTACCAGCCGGATGTGAATGTCTCTGGGAATGAGGGATTTCAAGAGGGAGATGGGCTGTACTCAAAGGGATCCTGTATTTGGGGCTGGATTTTGGTAGATTTCTGGCAGCATTCGTACAAATATAGGCAATAATAGCCACCAAGCTAATAAAAAGCTCTATTTTCCAACCCTTTTATTACTGTTTTTAGTTTTTCCTGTCATTCATGAGTATTTATTTCCCACTCTAGGAACCCCGGGGGTTTTGCTGTGCCGGGTGAACTGCTGGGACTGGCCTGGCCTTTGCTCCCAGGAGAATGTCACCCAGTTCCCCACCCTCAAGGTTTACAAGGAGGGACAGCACTCGGTGACATACGATGGCATGTGGGGAACCCAAGAGCTGAGCAGCTTCATCCTGCTGTGAGTGACAAATCCCCACAGGCACCTCTGCCACATCCTCCTGTCACCATCCCTGTCTTTTTGCAGGAATTCCTCCTTTATTATTTTTAACGGGGATCCCAAGGCTCTCAGTTTGGCTCAGGCTGTTCTCTCTTCGCCTTAACGGGCTCCAGCACCTCTCTGGGCCTTCCCAGATGATCATTTTTGTCTCTGATGAGGTGTCACACTTGTCCCATTGGGTTGGGGCCTGGTTGGATTGAGGTTGCCCACTTGTCTCTTCATCCCAGAAGCAGAGAAGGCAGCAGCCCAAGTTGTTTCTGTGCCTTTCCGCAGGAGCCGAGTTCCCTGCCCGCTGCAGCTGGCCACGGTGGATGAAGCAGAAGGATATTTAAGAGGGGAGTTTCCATCTGAGCTCTCGTCCCATCACCACACCTCACTCCTGGGAGTTTTCAGCACAGCCACCAGCGAAGGTTTGTCGGTGTTGGGGGGTTAAACACTCTCCAGCTTCATTCCTGGTGGGACAGGGGTGCTTCCAGCTGCTTGGCAGTTCACCACACAGCCTGCCCGGCACTGCCTGCTCCAGTTTTACAGTGAGAGGGTAGCAGGTGATCCCAGATGTGGGATCTCAGGTCCAGACCCTGGCTCAGAGGACATTCAGCTGCCAGGTGTGTTCTGTGGGAGTAGTAACTTCCCAAGGCTGTCCTTGTTGTATCTCCTGCCCCTTACCCTGAAGAGTTTGGCTCTGTCCTGTTTGAGTCCCTTCAGAGGAGTTGTAGGCTGGCATTAAATGCCCTCTTAGCCTCTGGTTCAGCCCAGATCCATCAGCCTCTTCCTGTAGCCCATGGACAACGTGTCACAGCGTATTCTTCCTTAAAAAGGGATGAGATCCACTCTTGGATCTTGCTGCCTTCTCCTGAAAAAGTGGTAGCCCCAGTTCTTGTAACACACAATCCAAAACCTTTCTCTTTTTAAAAAAACAGAGCAGCAATAAGGTAAAAGGGAAATTTCCTGCATCAAAAGGAATGGAATGTGAATAACTCAGTGAAATCCACTCGTGGATTTTGAAATAGGTGGACATAGAAATGCGATGTGTTACCAAGGGAGAGGGAATAAAGCCAGTCTGGAGAGGGAACATCAGGAAAAGCACGGAATCGTGGAGTGGTTTGGATTGGAGGGGACCTTAAATCCCATCCCATCCCACCCCTGCCATGGGCAGGGACACCTTCCACTATCCCAGGCTGCTCCAAGCCCCGTCCAGCCTGGCCTTGGACACTTCCAGGGATCCAGGGGCAGCCCCAGCTTCTCTGGGCACCCTGTGCCAGGGCCCCACAGTTGGGAACTGGGACCTTCCAACCCCACGGACTCTCAGTTGCCACCTTCCCCTGGGAATTGCTGCCTTAAAAAAAGGAGAACTTTCTGACCTTGCTTAAGATCGAACTCTCAGACCATTTTTCGTTTTAAAGCTCCCTTGTGCCTCTGAACTTTGGTTTAATGCAAACTAAGCTACTTTCTCACATCAGAGGGTCCACAGGGAAGAGGTAAGAACATGACAGAACGTCTGGAACCAACTGGAAAACACTTGGGCTGTGTTCCCTGAGCCAGCTGACAGCCAATTCCCTGCCTTTCTCTGGAGATCTAATCTGGTAAATAGAGCAGGAAATCCTACTGATCCCAAAAAACCTTTAGTCCATCCCTGGAAGTGTCCAAGGCCAGGTTGGACGGGGTTTAGAGCAACTTGGGCTAGTGGAAGGTGTCCCTGCCCATGGCAGGGGTGGGACTTGATGGGCTTTGGGGTCCCTTCCAACCCAAACCGTTCTGGGGTTCTCCAGAGAAGTTGTTCATTTCCTTCCATGCAGACAAGAGCCTTGGAGGTTTCCAGACAGCTCTTTGTGGATCCTGTAGGGTTGCCTCTTCCCTCAGGGCACATTCCATCTGCAATCCAGAATGGCATCCTCAGGCTGGGCTAACTCAGCCACAGGGAGATGAAATTTGGGATGTCTTCTCCACCCGTTACCTGAGGGTGCTGGAGTTGTGATGCAGAACAGCCGGAGGGAGCAGAAACCTGGAGCCAGCTGTTGTGGCACCAACCCAGGCTGGAGTCAGGAGAACCACAACGTTCCTTTTATCAACCTGCAGCCTTACCTGGAATTCCCAGCCATTTTCCCATGGCAGCATTCCTGTTCTAACCCAGCAGTGTCACTGCTGCTTCCAGTGAACTGAAACAGAGCACTGGCATGTCCTGCTAAATAAATCCTGGATGTTTTCCAGCCCTCAGCATCAGGACTGTGCTAAGAAGCCCTTTTGGTGGGGGCGGGTCTGAGCTAAAAGAGGCTTGCTGGAAAAAATCCTAAATAAAATTTATTAGGAAGAGGTGGATGTGTTCTGAGGGCAATGAACGAGTGAGCATTTTCCTGGACACTCGGAGAACTTTTAGGAGATAAATTCGTTTTTGATACAGCAGCTGGGAGCATCCTTGGAAGTAAGGCTGTCCTAAACCCTGTGGCAGATGTTTGAAAATATCCCCTGAGCTCTGGTGCCTCACCGGGCTCGGCAGCATCAGTGGAAGCCACGTGAGAGATGCTGCAGGAGGTGCTGTGCTGGAGAGCACGGCCAGGAGATGCCTCCTTCCAGAGGGATAAGGGCTGGTGCTCACATCCTGCTTCCCAAAACTCTGGGGGGATTTTTAGACCCTTCCTCATCTGGCAGCTTGATTCCTTCTCGTTCCCATATGAGTGAAGTTGTGCTTGTGAAATTCAGGGCAGCTGGGTTAGGGTTCAAGGAATGTGCTGTGGAGCATGATCAGTTCCCTCAGGGAGTTAAAGCTGTGCTTTCAGGGGGCACTAATTTCCTAGGCAATATTTAAATAGATTTATCCAAGTGCTTCCTGTCTGCAGTGGAGCTGTGTGAATTCTGGGGGGATTTTTGGGTACAGAACAAGGAATCCATCACTGGAGAAATACAGGCTGGTGTGTGGCTCTGGGTCTGGCACAGCCAGAAATCGGGAACAATTTGGAAGTGTGATGGGGAAGGAGGATCTCATCAGGTCAAGGAATAAGCCTGGTATTGCTGGAGGTTGTCCTGACTGAGGAGAGAATCCCTGCAGCCCGGGCAGCACCTCAAGACAAGCTCATATCCCAAGTGAGGGTTTAAAGCCTGGGGAAGTGCTTGGTGGAGGAGCTTGGGATGGGAACTTTTCTTTCAGCACTGATAAAATCAAGTAACCAAAGGCCAAGAGAGCTGGAAAGCAACATCCAGGAGTGGTTTCTCTGTAGCAGCTGGAGAGGGACTTTGGACAAGGGCCTGGAGTGTCAGGACAAGGGGGAATGACTTCCCACTGCCAGAGGTTAGATGGGATATTGGGAACTGGGAATTCTTGGCTGTGAGGGTGGGGAGGCCCTGGCACAGGGTGCCCAGAGAAGCTGTGGCTGCCCCTGGATGCCTGGAGGCATCCAAGGCCAGGTTGGACGGGGCTTGGAGCAGCCTGGGACAGTGGAAGGTGTCCCTGCCCATGGCAGGGGATGGAATGGGATGAGCTTTAAGGTCCCTTCCACCCCAGACCATTGAGAGATTCTATGATAATGACTGAGCCCTCAGTGAGCCACTCCTTAAGGAACTCCTTCCATTGAAAAAGGAAAACAGTTGAAATGAAAGTTTATGGGCCACGTGGGAAACAGTGGAAAATACAGCTTGGAGTGTAGCTGCAGAACAGGAATCAAAGAACCAAAAAGGGACCATTTGGGAGGCAACTCCATTGAGCTCTGAGTCCCTGTTCTCAGGAGCTTGGGCTGTGTGACAGTGAACGTTCTGAGGAACAGTCACTGGTGTCTGACAGCAATTTATATCATGGCTGTGTCTGAGATACCCCCTCAATTCTCAGGAAAAACCTGGCTTCTCCACAGAGAGGGATTTCTCCCTCTCCTTGGGTCGGAAAAGCCATTTTTGTTGCTTTCAGTTGCTCAGTGCAAAGGAGGAGGGGGGTGGTGGTGTTGAAATCCTCCCTGTTGTCACCCCACCTTTGGCAGCAGCTGTTTGGAGCTCTGATCTCTGCGTTTCACAAGCTCCCCGCCATGCCTCGCATATTCCCACAAAACTTGGCTTTCCCATGGATCCTCTGCCTGAAACCACAGCCAGGCTGGAGAGGGCTTGGAGCAAGCTGGGAGAGTGGAAGGTGTCCCTGCCCATGGCAGGGGATGGAACGGGATGATCTTTAAGGTCCTTTCCAACCCCAGTCATTCTGGGATGCTGTGAAATTGGAGGCTTTTTATAAGGGAATAAACCAGCTCTGCAGCAGCTTTGTTTTGGAGCTGTGCTCTCAGTCTCAGCTCTGATCAAGAGAGCCCAGCCTGGTCTTTGCCTATCCTGCAGCAGCCCCAGCCTGCTCAGAGGAGCTGGATAAACCAGGAGACACTTGAGGGAGAGGTTAGTTTATCGCCAGGCTCTTAGCCCTACTCCAGTAAAGTCATCATCCATCATTTCTCAAAGGTCACTGGGATTTGTAAGATTTCTGTTTAGACTTATAATGGGTCTCCTGTTTCCAAGAACACTTACGGACTGTAAGTCCTTAAAGATTTCTTCTTCCTCTGTCCTGCAGATCCTGGAGGCTCAGTGCTGGTGGCTGAAGAGCAAACACTGTTCTCACCATGGGAATTTCCCCCTGATCCTTGGTCGCTGCCTGCTCCTCCTCCCATGGCCTGCAGCCCTGAGCTACAGTAATTTCTTGCGAGCCTCTAATCCTGGTTTAGTTCCTGAAAGTCTGCTCTGGCAGGATGTGTGCAGGCATCGATCAGGTTTCCAGGAAAAAATCTCAACACCTCTCTTTCTATTGCTTATTCTTGTATCTTTGTCTTTTTCCAGCCAGGGAAGCTTTCGAAGAGGCAGGAAACATCCTCCATGGCCACGTGAGGATGGGGATGTATTTCGAAGATGATGCCTTGGCTCTGTAAGTGGTTTCTCTTTTTTTTTGGGAAGAACTCAAGCTGATCTGCACTTAGTGAAAGGCAGTGCCTGGAGCAGGTGTCGCTGTGCTGAGTGACAGCTACGAGTGACTTGTTCCTGCAGGGAGATGGCTCAGGACTCCTCCAAAGGGAATTGTCACCTTGGCTCTGCCACTGGATTCTCAGCCTGTCCATGGTCATCTCTCTGAGCCCTGTTGAAAGGAACAGTCACTTCTCTTCCTGCTGCTTTGATTCACTCCAGGAATTTTCAGCCCCCGTGGATCTGGTTGCGTTCCTCACACAAACAGGAGCGAACCTTTCTCAAAATAAAAAGCAGGCTGGAAAAATGGCACCGCCAGTGTGTGAGGGAGAAAAAGTCCTGCCTCTCTCTTTCCTTGAGGAAGGGGTGATGGATTGTCACTGCAGCGCCTTCCCTTGCTCTGGTGGTTGCCCCCAGTTGCCGAGAGCAGCCAGAAAAGAAGCAGCTTGTGACTACCTGGGCTAGGAGTGGCGTGGACGTTGAGTCTGGGTGCTGGAAAAGGCTTTGGAAGCTGGGAAATAAATGCTGTCCTGCCATGGAGCTGCATTCCTGGTGGAATTTAAGCCAGATGGAGCTAAGGGGATCTTACCTGTGTCATTAACAATCCAGCAAGGGGCAAAATCCTTTTGGTTAGAGCGCGAGAGGTGCCTCAGTGCCTAGAAACGCAGCTGGATCCAGGGGGAATCTCCAGCTTGTCCTGGCATCTCACTTCCATCAGGAATTAGCTATCGAGGCAGAGTTAAAAATCCCAGGAGGTCCTTGGCCTCTTTTCCAGGTGTGGGTTTAACAGCCTGCAGTGCAGCGGGGAGTTATTCCCACGAGTTCCAGAGGCGTGATGCATTCCTGGTGAGACACGGGCGTTTTTGGGGTGAGCACAGAGAATAAAAATGCAAACACCTCAGGAATACATCTCCATTAACCAAACTCTGCTCCAGGCATCAGGGGGAAGCTGACCCCCCCCCAGTTAAGACTTTTCTTCCCTGAGGATTTCAGCCCAGCTGATAGAAGGAAAAAAAAAAAGCAGAGGACAGGGTGATCTCTCAAGGCAGCAGGAGAAAAAGCCTGTGTTCTCTCAGAGCTGACACATGCAGGAATCCACCTCCCTGCCCCTGCTCCAGGAGCCTGCAGCCTGCTCCTGTTCAGCAGGAATATTTAGTACAGTTTATATCGATAGTCCTTCAGCCAGATTTGGATTTTGGCTGTGATTTGTGGGTGAAGCTACTGTAGCTGATGGGCTTCTCAACTGTAAGCTGAAAGTAAACACTTACAGGAATTCCTTATGCAAGAGCCAGGCTCACTTCCCTTCTTCAGAAAAAGAAAAGCCATTCTTCAGCTCAGTGCTCAAGGAGAAAATATTTGTGGCTCCCTGGTCACGGAAAGCTGATTCCCCTTTTGTGCATCCTGTAGACCTTTTCCAGAGAAAAAGGGCTGCAGGATACACAAAGCCTGGTGACAGCAAAGCTGTTTGCTCAGCAGGCACCTGCTGGGCTGGTCCCTAATGGAGGGGAAAAAGGCATTGAGGAAGAAATGCTTTGAATGAGGTCGTTATTTATTGCCGCGTCCATGTCAGAGGCTCCTGCCAAGCATTTGTTTGCAGATGGTTTTGATTGAAATGCAAGGCTCGTGTTACCCACTCCGTGGTCCTGCTGTATAAATAGAAAGCTGTGGTGAGCAACAATGCAACCCCTCAGGACCAGGAAGAGGAGAAGGGATTTCGAGATAGATTCTAGCTGGGGAATCTGGTGATTTTCTGGAATTATGTAAGGTATTTCCTCATAGAATCCCAGAATGGTTTGGGTTGGAAGGGACCTTAAAGCTCATCTCGTTCCACCGTGTGCAGGGACACCTTCCACTATCCCAGGTTGCTCCAAGCCCCGTCCAGCCTGGCCTTGGACACTTCCAGGGATGGGGCAGCTTCTCTGGAAGCCTCTTCCAGTGCCTCACCATCCTCACAGATGCTTATCAAAGGCTGCTGAACAAGTTGATGTGTTTTAGATACAGGGAACAAGAGTTCTCGCTCCTCTGAGCCACAGCCAAGCCAAAGAATCTCTTTAAAACCTGTAGAAGTTTAATAAGCTCAAAATGCCTGAATTCAATTTTTTTTTTTTAGGTTTTTGCCACTCTTAATCTGCAGTAAATACAGGCTAATTTGCAAAGCAATGAAGAGGGAAGTTAAGGATCTTCCTCACAGCCCAAAGGATTTGCAGAAGTGTGAGAATCAACATCTTTTGAGTAGCAGAACTTGGGAGTCCAGACTGGGAGAGGAAAGCTTAGCTCAGGACTGGATTTACAAAGATAAACTAAAGGAGTTGAAATGGCTCAGATAAATCCAAGAACAGTTTAGCAATTGTCTGCCAAGATTTGAAGGCCTCAGGGAAGTCCACGCTCAGGAGTTGGACTTCACTGCTCCTTGTGGGTCTCTTCCAACTGAGGATATTCTGTGATTCTCTGGTTACTTCTGCTCTTGACCACGACATCAGCACAGGTCTGGGGTGGCCCTTAGGAGTTTGCAGTGGGTGGGTTATTCCCAGGGCTGTGATAGAGGATGGGAAAGGCCTCCATAAGAGTTGGACAGCATGGAAACGAGTTACTGCAGCTCCCTCCACTTGCTTTGTCGCTGATGACCTAAAGAAATTCTTCCCTGGGAGGGTGCTGAGGCCCTGGCACGGGGTGCCCAGAGAAGCTGGGGCTGCCCCTGGATCCCTGGAAGTGTCCAAGGCCAGGTTGGACATTGGGGCTTGGAGCAACCTGGTATGGTGGAAAGTGTCCCTGATTGTGGCAGGGAGTTGGAACTGGATCATCTTTAAGATCCCTTCCAACCCAACCCATTCTGGGATTCTTTGGTGTCACAGCCTTTGAGAAATTGCCAGGAGCCTTTGAAAAACAAACCAGACATGCCCCCAGAAAACTGCAGAGGCAGCTGGTTTCCCCTGGCACACCCTTCCTCTGGGCAGTGCCATCTGGAGCCTCCAGGGCTGAAGTTGCTCAAACTTCCAGAAAATTGCTGTCCTGGCTTGGTGTCCCCCCCGGCCTTTCATTGTTCAGACTTCTCCTATTTTTGCCTTTCCCACTTTCTCAGCTTTTCTTTGAATACCTTCAACCCTCTTACCAGAAGGACTTCAGGGATTTAAGGGTGATCTGGCTGCCCCACCAAGAGAGGGTGGGTGCAGGCTCTGTATGTTGCTCTAATGTGGGGCTTGGACTTCACCGAGATTTTTGGGATTGTTCACTGAGACAACACCTGGATCTCCTGGAGGTCGTTTTGTGTGGGTTGTGTCGCTTGGATGGAATCTGAGACCTTCTGTTTGCCTTGGCTTGGGGGGCAGAGTGAAGCCCTGGGTGGGTGTTTGCACCACCCAACCTTAGGTTTAAAAATGAAGGAGAAGTAGGAATAAAATCCCAGAATCCCAGAACGGTTTGGGTTGGAGGAAACCTCAAAGCCCATCCCGTTCCACTATCCCAGGACACCTTCCACTATCCCAGGTTGCTCCAAGCCCCATCCAACCTGGCCTTGGACATTCCAAGGATGGGACATGTCTCCAGGAGGACGCCAGCTCTGCGTGCAGCACATTTGGTGTGTGTCCAACCCCCCTGTGCCCCATCCCTCTTTTTCAGATCCCGAAAATACTCCGTGTCCCCCCCTGCCCTGCTCCTTGCCCGGAGCGGAGGCGGGAGCGTGGAAGGCATGGCTCTGTCCAAACGCAGCGTGCAGGACGTGGTGCAGATGATCAGATACGAGCTGCTGGATATTTTTGTGAGTAGAAATAAAACCAAAACGCCCTTTTTCCATCGCAGGCGTTTGCAGAGCCCTGATGACAGCGTGGAGTTCTGCACAGCGGCCACGTGTGCTCGTTATTTTTATCGTGCCGAGTTTGCTTTTAAATTTTATGACTTAGAGCAGGCAGTCTGGATAGAAAGCTGCTGTTTGCTGTGTGGCCTTTGAGCAGGAGACCCTGGAGTTGAGGGACTGGCCTCAGAGTCAGTCTGCAGTGCTTGGCCTCTCACAGGGTCTGTTCCCTACTCCCAGGGCTTTGTCCATGTGCCGTTCGGAGCCTGGCTGTAGCCTCTGCCTGCTCTGCTCGCATCCCCGTCTCCAAGCTCACAGCTGCTGCCACGGGCTTGGAGGGCTTGGGTTGGGCAAAGACATCTCCAAGTGCACCAAAACCCCAGCCCTCCTGCAGCTTCCCACGTTCCACACGACACTGCGGCCTCGCCCAACCCCTGCACCCTGATGGAAGAGCAGAACGTGGGATTTTCTCCCGTTCCCTCCTCCCCGTAACCCCCAATTTCTCGTTTGTGACGTCTCGCAGCCCGAAATCACCGTGCCAAACCTGCCCCAGTACTTGCAGCTCCGAAAGCCCTTCCTCATCCTGTTCAGTGCTGGTGGCATCAGTCAGATGGAAACCAAGGAAATGCTGAAGCTGGCAAAAGGAAGAGCCCAGCGGGCGTTTGTGGCTTGCTGGTTGAACCTGTGAGTGTTTGAAAAACCTCTCCTTTCCCTTAACTCGCTCGGAGCCTTGCAGGAAAAAAAAAAAACCCTGAGGCTGCAATTACTGAGAACACGAGGTGGTAATGTGATTATTGGGTCTGAAATCGTCAGCAGTTGGGAGGTCAAACCATTGAGCAACGGTTCAGTCAAGTGTTCTGGGCAGCTGCAAAAATGGCCTGACAAAGTAAAATTAGTAAATATTTAATTGATGGCAGAAATCGTTTTCGATAGAGGAAAACGTTCCCTAGGGCTTGTAGCAGCTTGACCCTGGGTCTGGTGTTATTTGTATTTCTGTTGCATGTGGGAGGAGAAAAAAAAAAAATGGAAATTTGCCCTCCTGGAATGTCTTATGGTGATTTTCCACCAGCAATTAGAGGGAATGACTGGTCATTGACTGGGGAAAGTTAGTTTTCACAAGCAGGTTCTACCAGAAACCTCATAAATTCAACTTAAAAAATATTCAAGAAACAAAATGAATTCAAGACCTAAGAAATAGAAAGTTGTAGGAGAGGGGATTTTTTTTTTTTTTTTTTTTTTTTTTTTTTTTTTTTTTTTTTTTAATCTTCCCCTTCTTAGTTGCAGTTTGAATTTTTGGCCTCTGTTTGTTTTGCCCAAACCCAGAGAAACTTCAGGGGCTTAATCATAACGTGCTTTGAAGTCTGGGAAGCACCGTCCAGCGTGGGCTGGAGTTTAGCTGAGGGGGAAAATGCACATGTGTTCAGAGAGAAAGGGATGGGGCTGCCAGTAATGCACCAGAAACGAGAGCCCTGGAACTTCCCCACCTACACATCTGCCTTTGCTCTGCCTTCCTGTGGCACAAAAAGCCTGCCTGTGCCAGAGCAAAGTGGCACTGCCACGATGCAGGGCAGAATCCCAGCGTGGTTTGGGATGGAAGGGACCTTAAAGCCCATCCAGTCCCACCCCCTGCCACGGGCAGGGACGCCTTCCACTAGCCCAGGCTGCTCCAAACCCCGTCCAAGCTGGCCTGGAACACTTCCAGGGATCCAGGGGCAGCCCCAGCTTCTCTGGGCACCCTGTGCCAGGGCCTCCCCACCCTCACAGGGAACAATTCCTTCCCAAATCCCATCTATCCCTGCCCTCTGTCTGTTTGAAGCTATTCCCCCTTGCCCTGGCACTTCATGTCCTTGTCAAAAGTCCCTCGTCCTAGAGAGAAGCCCTCATTCCCAGGGCTCCTGGACCTCCACTCTCAGCCCTAAAATGGTGCTGGGATGACTCAGCACCTTTGTGGGCCCGCTGTCCCTCTGTCTCAGTGTCCTGTTTTCACTCTCTCTGTGTCACTTGTGGGGTTTGCCTTTCTGTCCCTGCGGAATTGCTGCCACCGTGGGGCAGTGGCAGCAGCTGGGCTGCAAAGGAGCTGGCAGCTGTCCCTGCAGACAGGGTCTGACCCCGGGGGGCTCCAGGACCTGTCCCACTCTTGTCCCAGCTGTTCTTAGAAGCTTTCCCACCTTTTTTTCCACCTTTCTGCAGGGTTTGCCCTGCTCAAGGATTTCTTTCACACATCCAGGCTGTTGTCTGCTCTCTCTCCAGTGGATCCTGACAGGTTCCTTAAGGCATTAAGCTTATACACATAGTGCCGTGAGCTTAGGATCAGGGAATCCTGGAATGGTTTGGGTTGGAAGGGACATTAAAGCCCATCCCGTTTGTCCATGGGCAGGGACACCCCCCACTATCCCAGATTGCTCCAAGCCCCGTCCAACCTGGCTTTGAACACTTCCAGGGATGGTGCTTCTACAGTCCCACAAAACTCTGCTTTGCTGGACTGGGACCCTTTGGTGTTTCTTTTGGCTCTCAGTCCTTTTGTGCTGCCAAACCTGAATCTCCTCTTCCCAACAGGAAGAAGACTCCAGTGGGCCACGGGATCCTGAGGAAATACTTTTCCACCACGCCCTCCTTGCCCGTTCTCCTCTGGGTGAACCTCCACGCCGGGGGTCAGGTATTCAAGTTCCCACCAGAGCAGTCCATCACTGAGGCGAACATCTTGGCCTGGCTGGAGAAGCTCCAGGCAGGACTGGAGATTCCCAGCAGTAAGTGGACACAGGTTTATAACGTTCCCAAGCACACACTGTGAGCTCCAGTCTGTTTATGAGGAGATACTATGTGCAATAAATTGTCTGCCCTGGAATTTAACGATGGAAAAACCAGCTCTGCTTGTTAGGGCTGCAGAAGTACAAATAGTCCAGCCAGGAGAGAATGCCCACACTCACAAGTTTGCTTTGGGACTGTTTAATGCTCAGAGCCAAACGTGGATAGTTTGGATTTGACATCTTTTCCCTGTGATAATCCCCAAATCTGGCTGTGTTTTCCCATTCCCAAGTGCAGCTTGCTAATGAAAAACCTCCCAGCTCCCAGCTGTCAGTGTAAGAAGTAGCTGCTCTTTGGGCACCTTCCTGGCCCAATTTCTTTTTGGATGGGAAAGGATGAGGAAGCTGCTTTTTACTGGGGTTTTTGGGACATAAAGCGTTGGTTTCTGCTTTGAAGCTTTTCACTGCATCCCTCCTCCTGTCTTGATCAGCCTGGTGAGGTTTTGGAGGAAGCCAGCATGGTTATGCCTTCCTCAGGACAGCTGGAGAGGGGCTTTGGATGAGGGATGGAGGGACAGGACACAGGGAATGGCTTCCCACTGCCAGAGGGCAGGGATAGATGGGATATTGGGAACTGGGAATTCTTCCCTGGGAGGGTGGGGAGGCCCTGGCACAGGGTGCCCAGAGAAGCTGTGGCTGCCCCTGGATCCCTGGCAGTGTCCAAGGCCAGGCTGGACGGGGCTTGGAGCAGCCTGGGACAGTGGAAGGTGTCCCTGCCCATGGCAGGGGGTGGAACTGGATGGGATTTAAGGTCCTTTCCAACCCAAACCATTCTGGAATTCTGTTAATTTCGTATTCATTGGAAGGGAAAAAAAAGCCGTAATTCCTTGGAAAGGGAAGTATCCCTGGAGGTGGAGCATGACTCTTTGCCTGCTAACTGGGACTGTGTTTGCTGCTCAGGTACCTTGTCTGAGGAGGACTGGAAGCCACCACTCCCTGCTTACGACTTCCTCCAGATGATGGAGCCATCCGTGCCCGAGCTCTCTCCCCACCCCGGGGCCACCCCGGTGCCACGCCCGCCCAAAAGCCCCGGAGGGGACACTGCCACCCGGGAAGAGCCATCCCAGGAGGGCAAGGCAGAGGAAGTTGGTTCCCCTGGGAGGGGCCTGCGGGGGACAGCCCCGAGGCTGGCAGCGAGGGACAAGCAGGGCAAGAGACACAGCGAGCTCTGAGAGCTGGGGTGGGGAAAAGCGTGGGACTGCCCTGGAAAACCTGTCACTTTCCCAGCCTTTACTCCAAGGGGAGAAGTGGTTTCGGCTGTCAAGGAATGGTGAAGGGAAAGGCCACTCCCTGCTGCAGAGTGCTGGTGGCTTCTGATGCCAGAGACGTGTCTGTGCATCCCACATGTTGTTCCCTGGCTGCTGCTGGGAGCTCACCGAGCAACAAACTGCACTGGAAAAGACAAATCAGCCCTGCTCGTGGATCCCCTAAATCTCAGAGCTGCTTCAGTTGCCCCTGAGCAGGAACGGGTGAGTGATTCCAAGATAAAAAGGCCATTTCTCTCCTCCCTGGTTGCAGGAGAAGCTCTACCGATGCGTGTCAGCAAATGCTGTGATTCCATCAGCGCTGGAGCCGTGTGGAGCCGGGAGGGCCAGCATTCCACCACTCCAGAGCTGCTCCAGCCAGCCCTCAGTTGTGTTTACACCTGACTTGTGACCCGAATTCGTCAGCGTGTTCATCCTCAGCGGGGAGAGGAGGATCTGGTTGAAGCAAATTTATTTCAGAGGCCAGAGCTCGGGTCACACAACAGCCCTGAATAGCTGGGACAAAACTCTGCCAGCAAATCCCAAGGGTGGGCAGGTTGGGAGATGGCTTTCCTCACTGCTGGCATTTTCTTGGTCCCGAGCCCAGGGGGTTATTTGCAGCCTCGATTTGTCTTTGCTCTCGGTGACAGCGGCGAGGTTGGTGCCTCCTGAGCTGGAATGGCTCGGGGAGCCAGGTCTGTGGGAAGCTCAGCGCTGTGGAAGAGGGGAGGGAGATGAAGGGCAAGGCTGGACCCTTCCAAGGTGGGATGGAGCTGCCTCACATCCAAAACTAAATGGGGAGATGGCAAAACCTGGGGAAGTGGCTTTCCAGCCTCTGCCCATCTCCTGAGGACTAAGAAGTAACAAGGGGTTGAAAGCTGATGGTCTGTAAGGTCCCTTCCAACCCAAACCATTCTAGGATTCCATGATTGTCCCACTCCCTTCGATGGACATCTCCCACTGCACCACTGAGGCGTGACAGAAGGGTCAGCTCCTCCTCCTACTCCTTAGGGCTCTGAAATGACTGGGAAGAGGAAAAAATGCTGGTAAGGAGCTGCTGAGAGCATTGCAGGCTCTGTGTTTCTCATCCTGCAAGCAGCGCACATGGCTGTGAGTCTTTTGAAATACCCAGAAATAGAGGATTAACCCTGGGCTCTCCTGGAAGCCCTTAATTGCCAGAGACCATTTTTGGACTGAATGACAGGCTTTGAGCCACAATGTATGTATTTAAAGGAATGAACTGCAGCCTGCTGATCAAAGGCATTATTCCCAAGGGAAGGGTGTGAACAGATCCTTCGTGTGTTCCCGTCATCCCTCTGCTCCATAAGCTCCTTACGCTGCTGAATCGGTCATTTCCCATCCTGTCCCTGATCATCGAATCCCAGAATGGTTTGGGTTGGAAGGGACCTTAAAGATCATCTCGTCCCACCCCTGCCATGGGCAGGGACACCCTCCCCTATCCTAGGTTGCTCCAAAACCCATCCAGCCTGGCCTTGGGCACTGCCAGGGATCCAGGGGCAGCCACAGCTGCTCTGGGCACCCTGTGCCAGGGCCTCCCTGCCCTCCCAGGGAAGAATTCCTTCCCAATATCCCATCCATCCCTGCCCTCTGGCAGTTTGAAGTGCAATAATCGGGTTTTTCATGGCATCTTAAATAAACCCCACTCAAGCAGGCTCCTCTGCATCTGTTTTTGGTGGCGGGAGCAGGGGGTGCCCCTCATCAGCAGGATCCCTTCCTTCCGCGGGGTTTGCGGAAGACAAGGAGCATTCCCACGTCCCCGCTCTTAGCCACGTGTCCTTTTCCAGCCGCAGCCCTTCTCCCGTGCAGGACTGCGGCAGGAGTTTGTCACTAGGGGTCAGTGCCACATCTCCGTTGTGGCTTCGCAAATCGCTGCCTCTCCCAGTGCTGCTGGACTGACGCCGGAGCGTCACCATCGAGGCGCTGGGGATCAGGAACAGCTTCCCACTGGGATCCTGCTGGGATGCTGCTGGATGAGGGGCTGTTTAGCTGGGGATTCCCGGCTCTGCTGGCTCAATCCACAACATCACCAGTGGGATCCATCAGCTCCAGCCTCCCAGGCTGGGTTGGGATGCCCAGAGCTTTGGGCTGAGTCCAAAGCAATGGGATCTGTCCTGTCCGAGGAGGCTGGAGGAGGGGGATCTGTCCTGTCCCAGGAGGCTGGAGGAGCAGGATCTGTCCTGTCCCAGGAGGCTGGAGGAGGGGGATCTGTCCTGTCCGAGGAGGCTGGAGGAGCGGGATCTGTCCTGTCCCAGGAGGCTGGAGGAGGGGGATCTGTCCTGTCCGAGGAGGCTGGAGGAGGGGGATCTGTCCTGTCCCAGGAGGCTGGAGGAGGGGGATCTGTCCTGTCCCAGGAGGCTGGAGGAGCGGGATCTGTCCTGTCCCAGGAGGCTGGAGGAGCGGGATCTGTCCTGTCCCAGGAGGCTGGAGGAGCAGGATGCTGGGGCCTGTGTGTGCCTCAGCAGGCCCCTGTTGTCAGCGATGCTGCTGCTCAAGCGAGGTGAGATCACCAGGGACGCTGATGTTATCAGCTCCTTCTTCAAGCATTTAACAATAAAGGCCGTGTTTGTGTGGGTGAACCACAGCTCTTCCTCCTTCAGTGGTCCTGGGGGGGCTCAGCTGAAGATTTCCTGACTGATACGGATCAAGTACAGCTTCAGACCAAACTCTTCTGCTAGGGCTTGATTTCAGTGGACATTTGGATGTGCTTCAGGAGCCTTTCAAGGGGTGTTTAAATGCTCAGAAGATCAAACAAAGATACACACACCCCCAAAAAAGGATTATGTGCTTGTCCTGAAAGCAAAACAGTTTATTGTCCAAAACCACAGGAAATTCTCCATGCACTCCTTGTTGGCCCCTTCCAACTCAGGATATTCTGTGATTCTCTGGTCAGTCCCCATCCTCAAGGATCATCCACAAAGCCATCATCATCATCGGTTAGGAGGGAGGAAGGCTGGCAGCAGTGCTCCCTGCAGGGCAGGGGGAATATTAAAGGTGTGAGTTGTGTTATTAACAGAATTCCAGAATGGTTTGGGTTGGAAAGGACCTTGAATCCCATCTTGTTCCACCCCTGCCATGGACAGGGACACCTTCCCTTATCCCAGGTGGCTCCAAGCCCCGTCCAACCTGGCCTTGGACACTTCCATGTTTGAAAGCTTTCAGAGGGATCACTACGGAGGTGCCCGCTGATCTCCAAACCCCATGGGACATCGGAAGCAATCACAGCATTTCTTCCCGGTTTTTCACCCTTTGAGCAGAACCAGAGCGGTGGGATGCAAGCCCTTGTGGTGGAAGATGGATTTTCCAAATTGGCCGAGAATTCCCGAATTCTCAGCCCATCCTGGATCACTGCTGGATGGCCACAGTCCCTCCCGGCAAGCCCCATCCCATGGCCAGGCTCTGGTCTGGGATACAGCTGCAGGACAGCGGAAGAGACGGCAGCAGCTGCAGGGAAGAGGCAGGAGAGGACACGGTCCCCAGGAGGGAGATGCTGCCAGGCAGGAGCAGGGCCATGGGAAGGCCAGATCTGCCTGGACAGATTCCAGCAGCGCTGCCAGGATGTGGAGCAGGACAAGACCTGGTGAGCTGGCTCACGTCCCTTGGGGCTGGGTGAGGACAGGAAGGCCGGCAGGGCTGGGGGACAGCGAGAACCAGTCCCTCCATCCCATCTGGTGGCTCAGCCTGGCAGAGATGCTTTCCCTGCCGGGCAGGTTCCTCTCCAGCACGGCTTGGCCGTGTTCCCTGCCCTGGAGCACCCGCCCCTGCCGCAGGGCCCTGCCAGCGGCGGCGGAACCGTGTCCGGGAATGTTTGTCCGGAGTTGCCGGGTGAGGCTGGGCTGCTGCCGAGGGTGTCTGGAATCACCTCGTCCAGACCTCAGCCCACCCCTGGGGACATCGAGGGTGATGCAATCCATCCTGGTACCCTGGATGTGTTCCCCGTGCCCTTGGCATCGCCTGGGGATGGAGAAGGATCCCGCAGCTGCCTGGTGCGTCCATCATTGCCCGTGTGACCCCACCACAGTGTGTCCCCCCAAACCAGCTCCCCGAGCCCACACAATGGCCCTGCTGCCTGTCAGTTTGGGGCAGGTGGTGGGGACCAAACAGGGACAGTCTGGGGACGGACAGACAGACGGATGGTGGTCACGGGGTGGGGTGGGAACGGTCGATGCCATAATGGCAGTTGGAGGTGGCTGAGGAGCTGCGCTGAGGAGGGGAGGGTGCAGGTGCAGGATGGAGCTGGGATGTGAGATAAGGGGTGGTGGCTGAGCGGGACGGGGTTCCCTGTTGTGTAGGGTGGCTCTTCCACCGGGCACTTCCACTGGTAGCAATACAACAGGCCCAGGGAAGTACCCCCAGCCCATAGCTTTCAGGGTGGCCAGGATGGGGTCTCCATCCCTTCTGTCCCATGCCCAGCACGGGCAGGAGTTGGGTCTCAAGGACACCACTGGCTCCCTCCTCCTGGATGGGGATTGGGATGGAGCTGGGAAGAGCAATCCAAACCAGCTCCTCATAGAACACCTTCTGTCTGTATTTTCCCTTCCCCCAGACGTGCTCCACCTCCAGCCTCTCCTGACACCCGTGGCTGTGCCCTCCTGCTCCATTCCCGAGCCAGGTCCATGCAGGGGACCAGAGGGTGCAGTCAAAGTCTGGGCTGGAAGAGCAGCAGCCATGGACCATCCCACGGTAATCCCTTCCCAGTGCCTTTCCTGCTGCTCCCGAAAAGCAGGAGCCCCCAGGGTTCCGTGGGGCTGTGGAGGGAGCAGAGGTGGCACGTCCCCTTTGGGACCTCGTTGTTCATTGTCCATTGTTCCCTCTTGGCTCGGCGGAGCCGACGTGGAGACGGGGAGCGATAAGAGGGGAGAGGGCAGCGCTGCGGTTCCTGCTCCCCGACAGGTTATTTCCCGACCTCTCCTTAGGTAAACTCAGCCCTTCACCTCCCTGAGAGTTTGCTTTGCTCTCCCTCACCCCTCCAGCACGGCGTGGGGCCCAGGAGAGCAGCCTGGCTCTATTAATAGCCCATGGAATTGCCAAATCCCTCCTGTGTGTTGAAAGAGCGGCTGCAAGCCCATGATTCAGCTCCGTGGTAACGCACGGGACGGTTCCCCGGCACGGCTGCGGTGGGAAGGCTCCAGCTCTGCTCCAGCCCTGCAGGGCAAACTGGGCTCTCCAGTGGGGAAGAGCCCATCAGCTGGGAATTCTTGGCTTGCTGGCAACACAAATGGTCCTGTTGCTAAACTCGGTGGTGTTCTCTCCGCTGGCCGCTGCCCGAGCTCACTCTGCACGTGGATCCACGAAGAGTAAAATCCAGGAGCCTCGGAGAGGGCAAAGCCATGGAATCATGGAATCCTGGAACCGTTTAGGTTGGAAAAGACCTCCACGATCATCAAGTCCAACCATTCCCCAGCACTGCAAAGTCCCACCAAATCATGTCCCCAGGTGCCACGTCCACACGGCTTTTAAATCCCTCCAGGGATGGGGACTCCACCACTGCCCTGGGCAGCTGTGCCAGAGCTTGGCAACCCTTTCCATGAAGAATTTTTCCCTAATATCCAATCTAAAACTCTTCTGGAGCAATTTAAGCCTTTTTTTCTTGTCCCCGGGGCAGACACAGGCTCTTGGGAATGAAATCCATGGTGTCCCTATCCTGGCCTTGCTCCATGAGCAGTCCTGCCTGGAGGAGAGGAGAGGGGAGAGCAGAGCCTCGGTGCCGTGCTTGGAGCATCTCCTCAGGCTCTGGCTGGGTTTGAAGTCTTGGAGCTTCCTGCAGTTGGGCTTGTGAGGGACTCACGTTGGGGAGCGGGAGCTTTGGAAGGCTGAGGTGACTCCCTGTGGATCCCGGACCTGCTGTGGGGACTTGGGTGGGAGAAGTGACCCATGGGGAGAGGTGGGATCCTGGCTATGGATGTGTGAGGGATGCTGCAGCAGGGAACAGAGAGGGAGACCCAGCTGGGAGCGGGGCCAGGCACCAACACCGAGGCAAGTATTTGGAAAGGCTGTTGCTGCCCAAAAATAGCTGGAAAAGCTTTCAGGAGCAAAGCTGGAACAGTCCTCCAGCCCAGGGCAGCTCCCAGACACAGGGGACAGAGATGGGAAAGGGGCATGACCAGTGTTGGTCCATGAATTTCCCTTCCTGTGGCAGTCGGGGGGGGATCTGTGGGGCTTCTTTTGGAGACATCCCATCCCATGGAGCTGGAAGCTGAGTAGGGGAGAAGTGGCATCATCCTCCTTGTCAGTACAGGGATGCTGAAATGTGGGTACCAGCATCCAGATAACCTCATTTGCTCCCAGGAATCAGCCCCTTTGGATTCAAAGGGGCTGCGTGCTTTTGGAGGGCACGAGGTGACAGAGGGATGGAGCAGATTCCCCGCTCCAGACACCCAGCTTGGAGCTCAGAAACCTCAGCCCGCTCCCACTGAGCCAGAGCTGGGTGTAAATCCAAGCAGGCAGCAGGGACAGGCAGCAGGAACGTCTGGTGGGATTCCTTGTCAGGGGAATGTGTCCAGAGTCCAATCCTGCCTCTTCCTGAACCATCCCTGGCCTCCTGCATTTCCCTCCTGCTGAATCCCACTGTCTCTCCCCGAGCGCCTACACACTCCCCAGCGAGGGCACAGCCCCCAGAAGGACACACGGTGACAAAACCCATCTCCAGGTGTTGGGAGTGAGCTAAGAGGACAACCAGGGTGGGAAGGACCAGTTTGAGTCACTTGGCCACTGTCCCCTCCAGGGTCCCCACCCCGGTGACACTCATCCTGCCTCCTCCTTTCAAGAAGAGCGTGAAGAAGATGAGCTGGCAACTCTGCCACACCATCCTCAGGGGCTCTGGCTCCTGAGGGACACCAGCTGAGGACCCCAAAGGGACAAATCCCAAAAGCTCCAGGTCTCTTCACTCTCCTGCAGCCCCTCGCTCTTCCCCTCGGGCTGGGGAGGAGGCAGCAGTGAGGCTCCGAAGGCTCCGGGTGCAGGCAGGATCCTGTTCCATTCCTTCTCCTCCTCTGAGTTCAGACAGCTCCTGACCAGAGTCTTCCTCACCAGGGACGCACTCAGAGTGCTTTTGGAGCCTTAATTAAGTGCTGGCTTAATTATAGGGCTGGCTGTGACATTCCCGTGTCCCTGGGTCCCACCTGGCAGTGCTCCACGTTCCCACTCATCCCTGTCCCTGGGGCATCAGCAAAACCCCAAATCCAGAAATAAAAAAGCCACCAAACCCCAACCCGTCTGTTTATGCTCACTCCATGATTTCCAGTGGCGTTGGAGACAGGAGTTGGGAATGTCTGTGGCTTCCAGCTCGGACACGAGGAATGGGTCACCTCCTGTGTGGCACCGTCACCATCCCCCAAGGACACCAGGGTGGCCATCCTGGGTGGCACCTGCAGCAGGGACCCCCAGCAGGAGTAGGGCAGGGTGAGGGTGGCATCCAGCCTTCCCTCTCCCTGTCCAGCCAGAGGGACACCCAGTCCTTTCTCCCAGTTTGCAACTGGTGTATGCAGCTTTCTGTCCCTCACTGGGGACAGAGGGGTCCCTCACTCCACCAGGACAGGGATGCCCAGCAGGGACTGCCCCCAGTGCTGGCACTGGGCAAACAGGGATCTCTCTGCCTGGGAGCAAAGCAGCTCGGGAGAAATCCATGGAGAGTGAAATGGGGGGGTGGGAACGTGATTCAGGCTGTGTCACCCCGGGGCAGCGCTGCCCTGGCCGGAGGAAATCCCTCCTGATTCATGGCCTGGGAAGTCCTGTGGCTTTTTGGGGCCGCGGTGACCCGGCGATGCCACCCCACAGCAAAGAGGGCTCTGGGTGATGGGGCACTGCCAGGTGCCAGCATCGCTCCTCTCTCGGGCAGCCTGGCCGCGGAGGATGCAGGAAGGCGGCGAGATTCCAGGGATGACACACAGGTCACCGAATGCTGCCTGGGCTGAGTAAGAGAGAGCGCTGGAATTGTTCCCCAGCAGGGATTTCTCTCTTCCTTTCTCGCAGCCAGCAGCGCCGTTTTAAGGACTCTGCTCCAGCTGGGACAGGTCTCACATATTTTCCTTTCTCTCTGCAGTCTGATTCCCAGGGAACGGGAAAAGGCTTCCCAACGCAGCCCAGCCGGCCCTGGCTCCCGATGGCACAGCTTCAACTATTCCCCTGGCAAGCCGTCTCCTGCCCTGTCGGAGGAGCCAGCTGGCTGCAATTCCCAGCTTTTCCCCCTGGGAGGACACCCCCTACATCCCTCATCGCCACAAGGTGGGTTCCCCAGCCATGGATAAATCCCTGGATAACCCCCAAGTGCCTTGGGGGTGGGGGTCCCTCCAGAAAGGGGCTGGGTGGGCTTTTGGGAACCATCAGCCATCGCCGGCGGAGGTTGCGCTGGCTTCCCCTGTCCTTGGACTCATTCCCTAAATCCCAGCTCATGTCTGCTGGTGGAGACAAGCTGCAAAGAGGCCTTCAACGTGAGCCAGCAGGGCCAGCCCTACACATTCCTGTCCCCACACAGCTCCCCGAGCAGATCGATGTCTTTAGGATGTGAGTTAAAGCCATTTAATCACAAGCCTCCCGTTGTCCGTTTCCTTTGGACCTCCTCAGCTTTCCATGATTTTTCTTCTTGAGCAACATCCCTCTGAGATCCCGGGGATGGCTGGGAATTGAGTCATCGGATGCAAGGACTGCGTAACCCTGCTCTGCTCTCTGCCACTCCATGGATCTTCCCTAATCCACCGTAGTCCAAACTCCTCTGTGCCCCCATCCTCCTGTGGAAGGGAAATCGAGTGTCCAGTGGTGCTGGGAACACCCTGCTGCTGGATACCGGGATATGGAGCCAGGCTGGCAGAGCTGGGGGTGTTCCCCTGGAGAAGAGAAGGCTCCAGGGAGAGCTCAGAGCCCCTTGCAGGGCCTAAAGGGGCTCCAGGAGAGCTGGAGAGGGGCTGGGGACAAGGGCTGGAGGGACAGGACACAGGGAATGGCTTCCCACTGCCCGAGGGCAGGGATGGATGGGATATTGGGAAGGAATTCCTGGCTGGGAGGGTGGGGAGGCCCTGGCACAGGGTGCCCAGAGAAGCTGTGGCTGCCCCTGGATCCCTGGAAGTGTCCAAAAGGGGCTTGGAGCAGCCTGGGACAGTGGAAGGTGTCCCTGCCCATGGCAGGGGTGGAACAAGATGAGCTTTAAGGTCCCTTCCAACCCAAAACATTCCGTGATTCTGTGACAGGAGATGGGTTTTTTTGGACTTACAGACAGGTCCATTTTCTTGCCCAGACAGAGAGAGGTGACTTTTTGTCCCTCCCAGCCCCTGTTCCCAGCTGGCAGCGCTGACATTGGTCGCTTTATTCTCTGCCGAGCTCAGCTCTTGCTCTCTCCTCCTCGCTCTCCTGGCCATTGTCCTCTCACAGTGACCTCTGCCTGCCCCGTCCCGCTCCCATGCCCCCCAACATGAGGCTCTGTGGGATTTTCCAGACCACAGCAGCTGTTGGTCTGTGCTGGGAACGTCCCACAAACTGGATTTTCAGCCGACTCCTTGTCCCCTTCCATCCTGGCTGTGCCCCCTGGAATGTGGCTCCCTGGGGGAGACGCCCTGCTCCCCTCGGCTGCTGCCATCCCCTACAGATTCTTCAAGGGATCAGGGATGCCCTGCTCAAGGACAGCGACCTCACAGGGGGACAAGGGCACTCTACAAGGGGTTTAGACCCTCTACGAGGATGAGAATCCCACAAGGACTCCCTACAAGGACAGAGATCACCCACAGGAGAACAGGGACCCTAATTCCAGGGCAGGGATCCCACAGTGACTCCATGTCAGGACAGGGAACCCCTGTAGGGACAAGGGCCCTCTACAAGGGGCTTAGACCCTCTGTGAGGGTGACAATCCCACAAGGACTCCCTACAAGGACAGAGATCACCCACAGGAGAACAGGGACCCTGATGCCAGGGCAGGGATCCCACCGTGACTCCCTAGGACAGGTTCTGCCCTGCAAGGATGGGCACCCCAAAGGTGTCCCCTATGAGTTATGGCCCTGTGAGCTGCCAGCAGCCTTCCACTCCCAGGAAGGCACCAGCGAGTCCAAGCAGGGGTGAGAGGGCAATGAAATAGGATTTTAAAAATGCGCTGGGCACTGCTGCGTGAAGGGGAGTCTGAGAGAAAACACGCCCGCAGGAAGAAATCCTCCCCGGCTTAGCACGTCCTTCTAAAAACACACAACGACTCCAGAGAAATGTGAGAAAACACATCTTCTCTGCCCAGAGGGAAAAAATAGAGAAAAGCAGCGACGTGACGGTGTTTGCTGGCTGGAGCTCAATCCTTGTCCTGGCGGGGGGTGGGGAACGCGCTCCAAGGGCTTTGGATGGAGTTATGGGGGCATCGGCAGCACATCTCCCTGAGAGCATCTCTGCAATGCCCAGGCAGAGCTGATGCCCCTCAGAAAGCTGCCAGATGCTGAATCTTTGCTGCAGTGACCCCGAACAGACGGGATGTGCCACCCCAGGGCCCTCCAGCCCTCTCTGGAAGGGAGGTGATCGATTACGGACGTTGCAAACCCTGATTTATTCCAACAACCGCCGCGCATTAACCACGGCCATGAATAATTAAGGGAACAGCTCTTGTGAAGCTCTGGAGGAGCGTTTGGCACCGTGGGGGCACTGGCTACTTGAAGCTGAGCCCAGCTGCTCCGTGCTGCAGCTGGAAGTGGTGCCAGTGGGATGCCCCGGCAGGAAAACGCCGTGCCCAGGGAGGCAGAACCAGCCGCAGCGCCCTGGTTTGAGCAGAAACTCCAGCGAGGAGGAAAGTGCTGAGCGAGTCTCTCGGGGAAGGAGCTCTCCGAGGGGGAAAGAGCTGCTTGAAGCAGCGGATGTCCTGCCCTGCACGTCCTGGTGTTTGGGTTTGATCCCTGAGCCCTCTCAGGCACGTCAGGGGTTCTGCGTTTTGCTGTCCCGGGGTGCTCGCAAACCCCTCGGCAGCACCAAGCCTCCAGTTCCCAGAGCGTCTCACAGGGAATGCTGAGGCTTCCAGGGCTGATTTGGCTGCCAAAACTGGGGAATGCAGCAGGTAATGAATGGAGGGATGATGGCAAAATGCCACCCACCGAGAAACCAGCTGGGCACAGCAATTCCAGTGGTCAGACACTCCAGGACAGAGCCTGGAAGCTTTTCCCTTGTTCTCTTTCCCCTTTCCCCTTTTCTCTTCCCCTTCCCCTTCCCCTTCCCCTTTCCCTTGTTCCCTGTCCCTTGTCCCCCCTCCCTTTCCTTTTGCTCCCTTTTGCCTGTCCCCTTTCCCTGTCCCTTGTTCCCTATTCCCTGTCCCCTTTCCCTTTCCCTTGTCCCCTGTTCCCTGTCCCCTTTCCCTTGTCCCCTCTTCCCTGTCCCCTTTCTCTTGTCCCGTTCCCTGTCCCCTTTCCCTTTCTCTTTTCTCTTGCCCCCTTTCCCTCTTCTCTTTCCATTTCCCCCGTCCCCCTTCCCCTTTCCTTTGTTCCCTGTCACTTGTCCCCTTTCCCCTTCCCCTTTTCTCTTCCCTTTTCCCCTGTCCCCTTCCCCTTTCCTTCATGCCTGTCCCCTTTTCCCTTCTCTCTTCTCTTGCCCCCTTTCCCTTTTATCTTCCCCTTCCCCTTTCCCCT
>VZTI01001508.1:174051-185541 GCA_013397865.1 Struthidea cinerea
TCCCTTTCCCCTGTCCCCTTTCCCTTTCCTTGTCCTGTCTCTTTTTTCTTTCCCTTTTCTCATTTCCCTGTCCATCTTCTCCTTTCCCTTGTTCCCTGTCCCTTATCCCCCTTCCCTTTTCTTTTGCTCCTTTTTTCCTGTCCTCTTTTCCCTTTTCCTCCTCCTTTCCCTTTTCTCTTCCCCTTTCCCATCCCCTTTCCCTTTTCCCCGTCCCCCTTTCTCTCATGCCTGTCCCCTTTTCCTTCCTCTTTTCTCTTGCCCCCTTTCCCTTTTCTCCTCTCATTTCCTGTCCCCCTTCCCCTTTCCTTTAAGGTTCCCCATCCCTTATCCCCATTCCCTTCTCTCCCGCCCCCTTTCCATGACCCCATCCCCATTTGCAGAGCTGCCCGAGGTTTGCAGAGGCTCCTCCTCATCCACATCGGGGCATTGTCCTGCAGCAGACAGGAGAGGGATTCGGGGAACAGCCCCAGGGGAGCCCCGGGTGCCGGGGATGGAGCTGACCCGGGGTGCTGGAGGAAGCAGGAGCCCTCCACAGCTTTCCAAAACCGATTCCCGATGGGATCATTCCAAGATGATGAGCAGCTTCCTCCAGCAGCCCCAGGGAGTTTGGCAGAGCCCCTCAGCAGGCCATGGGCTGCTCAATGATTGATTTGCTGGGAATAAACGCCGGCCGAGGACTCATCCTGATGGATCTGCAGCTCAGTCCAGCCTCTGCGGGGCCCTCGGAGAGACCTCACAGCTGTGCACGAGCAATTCCCAGCCCCAGTTGCATGGAAGAGCTCTGGAGCAGAGGAAACAGCAGCTGCTCATAACAAATAAATGTTGTCTCGTGTACACATCCACTCCCCGTGACAAACCCCGTCGCTCTCCAGCCGCTGCGGGGCCGGAGCTCCGATAGCACGAATATCCAGGGATAAACAGGCTCCAAACCGCCCTGGAACGGCCTCTTGTAAACAGATCCTTCTCTTTTTAACTCTGTTCAAAACTCTGTCTGCTTTGATGTTTCACATCTGTGCTGGCCCTCACCATTTCCTCCTGCCCCCACACGAGCAGACTGATGAAACCTCGGCCCTGCTGCGGTGTTTGGGATACTGGGCTCCCAACAAATGGCATCCCCAGCAGATTTATCCATCCCAGTGAGCAGATTGATGAAACCTCGGCCCTGCTGCGGTGTTTGGGATACTGGGCTCCCAACAAATGGCATCCCCAGCAGATTTATCCATCCCAGTGAGCAGATTGATGAAACCTCGGCCCTGCTGCGGTGTTTGGGATACTGGGCTCCCAACAAATGGCATCCCCAGCAGATTTATCCATCCCAGTGAGCAGATTGATGAAACCTCGGCCCTGCTGCGGTGTTTGGGATACTGGGCTCCCAATAAATGGCATCCCCAGCGGATTTTATCCATCCCAGCTCCGCCAGCCACTGCTATGCTGCTTATCCAGAACCTTCCAGGTGCTTTCTAGGGCTGAAATTGCAGTGCGGAGGGAGGAGGGCGGTGAGGAGAGTGGTGCTGGAGTGGGTTTGGGGAGGGTGATGGGCTCAAGGAGCTCTGGTGGGTTGTCCCAACACCATGGAGGGGAAACTGAGGCAGAGTATGGTTTGGGTTGGAAGGGATCTTAAAGCTCATCTCATTCCACCTTCTGCCATGGGCAGGGACACCTTCCACTATCCCAACCCCTGTCCAGCCTGGCCTTGGACACTTTCAGGGATCCAGGGACGTGGCCAGACCTGAGGGCTGGAATTTCGGCTGCGGCAGGAGCTCCCTCACAAGCCAGCTGCTCAGAAAAACGAGATACCCAGGTGGTTTTTCAGACAGTTTTTGATTCAGCCACAAAATGGCACCTTCTGCATGCAGGGCAGCCCAGCATGAACCACCACGAAACCGGAGCCACAGCGCCGGCACGCGAAACCCTACAAAGACTGATGGTCTGAGTCGCCTGGAAACCCCGGGACCTTTGCCCTCCTCCTCGCACGAGCTCAGCTCACGAGGCTGCTGACGGGGTCCTGCTTTTTCCTAATAAGTGGGTTTTTTTCAGGAGAGGTCCCAGGTTCATCAGCCGGGCAGGACGGTGAGCGATCCGCCGCGCTCCGCGATGCCTCGTAGCTTTTATGGCCCCTGTAAAACGCAGATGCTCGCTGCGAGTTTGGCACCGTTTAGTCTCTTGGATGGGAAGATTTAGGATGCTTTGGGAAGAGCCCCAGCGCTGGCAGATGGGCGGCGTTGCCCTGCGGGTTTGATGGACGTGGATGTTGGCACATTTCAGGGGAAGCCGGTTAAAAAAAGCACCTCGGCATGGGAAACCCTGGCGACTTCCAGGAGTCTCTCCCCAGCACGTTGCCCGCCTCAGGCCGTCCAACAGGGACACGATGTGCCCCTTCCAAACCTCTGGAAAAGCCCGTGGCCACCGGGGAAGCGCGATCCCTCCCTGCCGGATGCACGGAGAGCACGGAGAGCAGGGAGCGGGGATATAAATTCCCTCACGCCTCATCTGGATGCTCGTAAGGGACAGGATTTTCTCCGGGGGCGAGTGCCAGGCCGGCCGTGAGTGCAGAAACAAGCGGTGGCCTTGGACACCAGCTCCCTCCACGAGTCACAGCCGCTGTATTTTTAGCTCCACGTCCCAGTCAGGCTCGTAGAACTTTCCCTTCCTTCTGTTTTCAGTCAGTTGTGGATCATCTCGGAGCTCTGGCTGGATTTTTCCCAGTCCCTCTGGTTGGTTTTCTGCTTGGACGTCCCCCAGCTGGATGAAAAAACCCTGGGGGGGTTCTGCTCCATCCATCCATCCATCCATCCATCCATCCATCCATCCATCCATCCATCCATCCATCCATCCCTCTGCCTGGATGTGCATTTCGGATGAAGGATGGCTCAGGGATCCAGGGTCCAACCCCATCCCAGATCCCCCAGCTCACCCTCCCGGCACACCCAGCTCCGTCTGCGAGGAAGAACCAGCAGCGGGAGGGCTGCACCTCCACGGAATCATGGAATGTTTAGGTTGGAAGAGAGCTTAAAGCCCATCTTATTCCAGCCCCTGCCATGGGCAGGGACACCTTGCACTAAACCAGGATCAGAGAAAAGCAGAGTTACCTGAGAAAGGGTCTGAGCACAGCCCTTCCAAGTGAGGAGGTCACACCCACAGCTAAAAAAAACTTTTTAGGCTTGAGAAATGGGGAGTTTATGGTAAATCTGGGGAAAATCCGCGAGATCTTCACCCCCCCTGCAGTGCTGAACCCAAAAGCCAGAATGAAAATTATTATTATTCGTTTATTGCAAAAAAGCTTGAAAATTCAAGGCTCTGCTGGGAGAGCTGGGAGTGTTCACACACGACGACTCGCAGGGCCTAAAGGGGCTCCAGGAGAGCTGGAGAGGGACTGGGGACAGGGGATGGAGGGACAGGACACAGGGAATGGCTTCCCACTGCCAGAGGGCAGGGCTGGATGGGATATTGGGAAGGAATTCCTGGCTGGGAGGGTGCTGATGTTGATGCAGGCATCCCAGCCCGTGGATTCCACTGCAGGATTCCCAGGTAAACCTGACGTGGCACGAGGAATTTGTGCCCCCACAAAAGTTTGGTTCTGGATCTCTCGGGTGCATTTGGTTTCACGTTAGGTAATTCTGCCCAGCCCTGCTGCTTCCGAGGTCTCCTCACCCCTCACAGTGACGGGGACAGGCCACAGGTTACTCATTTTGGGGCTCGGTGTTGGGCTCCAGGCTCTGATTTGAAACCTGTGAAGTTTGGGATACCGCAAACAACCCCTGGAAAAGGCCGATCCCTCTTTCACAATGGGGTGACCTGAGGGACTCAGAGGAAAGGATTCACGTGGGGATGCAGAGATGCAAAAGCTGCTGCAAAAGCAGAAGGCAGCTGTGGCAAAGCCAAATGTGGCTTTTCCCTGTGTCACGGGAAGCCCTGGAACCGCTGCAGAGCCGGATGGGAAGCCCAGCCATGCCATGTGCCCTGCAATCACTTCCTTGGCTGATGAATTTAATCCAATTTAACATGGATCACACCCGTTCTGGAGCCCGGGGAGATGGGCTCCCTGCCCGTCCTGTGCCTGGAAAGGCAGCTCTGCTTTGCTTCCAGCCTCCCAAAGGACTGGAGCAGCAATTCCAGGGGTGCTCCGCAGGAATGCCAGGCTCGGACACACCACTGCACCCATCCCATCCCATCCCATCCCATCCCATCCCATCCCAAACCCACCTTTGTAGGGTGTTCCCAAATGGGAATGGGCTTGAGGGGTTTTTGCATCCCCCAGTAAAACCACAGCCAAAACAGCCAAAAAATGAGAGTTTCCTCCCTGCTGAGAGCACAGAAAAGTGGGAGAAATGTTCCAAACAAGCCAGGAAAGGAGGGAGCAAGAGGGAAGTGCTTTTCCTTTCTTCTCTACTCTCCCAAAATTCCCATTTCCCAAAAACATTGCGTTGCATCACCATCATTTGGGGATGGAGAGGGATTATTTACAAGGGCCTGGAGTGCCAGGACACAGGGAATGGCTTCCCACTGCCAGAGGGCAGGGATGGATGGGATCGTGGGAACTGGGAATTCCTGGCTGGGAGGGTGGGGAGGCCCTGGCACAGGGTGCCCAGAGAAGCTGTGGCTGCCCCTGGATCCCTGGCAGTGTCCAAGGCCAGGTTGGATGGGGCTTGGAGCAACCTGGGATTGGGGAAGGTGTCCCTGCCCATGGCAGGGGGGGGACTGGGATGAGCTTTAAGGTCCCTTCCAACCCAAACCATTCCATGATTCTATGACAGATCTTGGAGAAGATCCCAATCCTTTGGATCCCACAACTTCCCACTCCCTCCAGCCGCTGCGGAAAGCCTCACCACTTTTAAGAAGGCTGAGGGGCAGCCGATGCCCTCTGTTGTCTCCAAGGAACGGCTTCTCCCTCTCTCCTCTTCGGCAGCGGATTCCCGGATGGAATTGCAGTCGCCAACACCTGCCTGGAGCTTCCCTGGGCCAGCAGGTTTCCGGTGTGGGAATAAAGCAGTCACTAAGGGCCGGCCCAGACAATGAAATGAAACTTTGTCATCCTGCATTTGAGCCGAGCAGACGTCGAGGGAGCTGACGAGAGGCAAATTAATTTGCCTTTTGCGAAGGCTCCTGCGTGCCGTTAATGAAAGCAGCTCTTTGTGCAGGCTCAGGATGCAGAGATTCGCCGTCCTCCTTGTCCTCACGGAGCTCAGGTGAAGGTCCTTTTCTCCTCTGGAAGCAGGGAAAGGAGGAGTTTTTTTGATCCCAGAGCTTGGGGGTAATCCCTGGCCAGCAGCTCAGGGTGTATCCCACACGGGATCCATCAGGTTTCAGGGGTTCCTCTCCTCGCACGCACCCATTTCTCTTTTATTTTGGCGTTAAATGGGATCCAGATCGCTTCCCTGAGCCCACACCCCCCGATGGCTGGGAGAGCGACTCCGCTGCAGATCCCAGGGGATGGATGCCGGGAGGTTCTCTCCCAGCCCTGCGTTTCCTGATGAGCAGCCATAAACCTCCCAAAAAAACAAGCAGCTGGCAATTAGCGGTCAGCAGAGGAGCTGGGGGCTGGCAGGAGTGAATCCTCGGATTCTGGGAGAACCCTGCCTTCAGGTTGCTGCCACGGATCCTGCTGGGTTCTCTTCCCACCCTGCCACATTCCTCGGCGTGCCGGTCCCTGCAGGATGTGACCTCTCAGCCATTTCCAACATTTTTCCCATTTTTTTTTAAATTTTCTTCCTATCTTTTGCACCCCAGGCAGCCACCCCCTGTGGCTTAGAGGAGAATCAGGCAACTGCTCCTGAAATCCCAGCGTGAGCAACCAGGTCCGGATAAATAAAGCTCACGGGCCCACGGCTCTTCCCAAAGTTTTTGGCTCCTTTTCCAGCCGAGCACACCCCAAGACTTGATGGGAGCACCAAACCCCGAGCCCAGAACGTGCCTTTCCTCCTGCTGTGTGCACGGACCAGGGAATAATTTGGGAAGGGACGACCGTGCCCTCCAAGTGCTGGGTGGGATGGTGCCAAATTTGGGTTCTCACGGTTGGCACCAGCATTAACGGCATTCCAGAAACCCTGTCCCAAAAATTCCACGCCCTCTCCAAAGCCCCCCAGGCAGAGGGTGCTGCCAAAAACCCGCTTGAGCAACAGCAGCAGCCCCTGCCTGACATCTGCCCACACGCATTTGGGAGGCCCGGAAACTTCCTGTGGACGTTGGCTGCCTGTCAGGAGTGACCTCAATTCTGCCTTTTTTTAGGCTGGGTATTTTTGGGGGTTGTGTTTTGATAACAGGTGGGAGCTTTGCCCGCCTTCCGCTGGCCGCGGGATCGGCGGGTTTTAGGGAAGAGCTCAGAGGAGGGGGGATTTCTGTAGCTCAGCTGAAAACATGTCATCCTACATCCCTAAAACAGGGTTTATTGCCACTTTTTAGGGAATTGGAGGCACCCACTCCCCCCTCCCGCCAGCCTCCCCTGCTGCCCTCTCCCCACATTCCCGTGGCTTCATCCCGCATCCGACACATTTCCTCCAGACCTGCCCTGAGGTGCATCACAAGCACAAACCCACGCGTGACTCAGCAGGCTCCTCTGAGAGACATTTATTATTTCAATAACAGCTCTTTCTTTTCACATCACCTCCACTCACGGACCACGGAAAAACCCCAAATCTCAGCACCTTCGGGCTCCCTGAGCAGAGCTGCAGCTCCCAAATGAGACTCCCCGCCTGGAATTGCACCGACGCCGCTGGCTGCGTCGGGTGCTGCTCCCGTGGGAGCCACCAGAAAATTCCTAGTGGCAGTGGTGGCCTTGGGGTGCGGAGTCGGACGCTCCTTATCCCAGTGGGAACCAGCCTGGAGCCCCACAGAATCCCAGAAAACAGAGGAGTGGTGTTGAAGGATGCTGCCCAGCGGGGCAGGATTGATGAGCTGGGTGGTTTTGCGCTCGGTTTTTTTTGCTTTTATTGATTTTTTTTTGGGGGGGGGGGGTTGTTATTTTAAATAAACAGTTGTCCCAATCAAGGACAAACCCAAACCCCAGCAGCAGCAGCACCCTGGGTGTGGGTGAAGCTCACGGCTGTGACCCTTCCCTGGTCAGGCTCTTTATTCCCTTCGCTGGCTCTTGCAAAAATCACGGGACAAAGGGAATTTCCGAATGGGTGCTGAGGAGGGGCTGCTCTGCTCCATCACAGCGCCAGGGAAGTGCCAAAATTCGGCTTTTTTAGTACCTTGCTGCCCCTCAGGGACCCACCAGTGCCTAAAATGTCCGGGATGTGGGACAGACAGACAGACAGACACGAGCACACAGAAAAAGTGCATTTCCTCAGGCAACCAGCCTAAAAAAGGGGGGAATATTTAAGGATTCACTGCTCCCTTCCTCTCCTTCCCAACCCTTATGGATCTGGGGGCACAGACGGGTGTTTGCAGCCACCCAGCCCCACCTCCAGGAGCCGCAGCCCTGCCTGCATCCCAAACCACCACGGAGACCTGGCTGGGAAGCACACCAGCAGGAATTTCTCCTTCCCAACATCCTCCCAGCTGCGGGGTGAGGGCAAACCCCTCATGCTTCACCCCCGACCCTCCCCAGCAGGGCTGAGCCCTTCTCCAGGCGGGATCAGCCCTGAGGGTGACAGCAGCACCCTCAGCATCCCTCATCAGCCCTTCCAACCTCGTCCCGCTGTACTTTTATCCCTGCGAGAGGCCGCGGCGGCTTTCCGGGGGCTTCCCAGGTGGCACCTGAGCCACCCCCACCCGGCGCGGGCTGCAGCAGACACGTCTCTTTACGGGCCCCAAGGCAGAGCTCGCTCAGCACCTGTCGGGAGGCAGGATTCTCCCGGAACGGCCGACGGATCTACTGCCCGCAGAGGTCCAGCCGCGCCGCCAGCTTTGCCACGGCGGGGGCCGCGGTCCGGCCGTCCGGGGCCGTGGCGGTCACCTGGCAGCACAGCACCGAGCGCAGGAGGCGCAGCAGCGGCGGCCGCAGGATGGCGAAGACCCAGGGGTCCACGATGGAGTTGATGGACAGGAAGCGCAGGGCCAGCAGGTCCCAGTCGTGGTCGGCCTCTTCCCCGCCGAACTTGTTCACGTAGGCTCGGATCTGCAAAGCCAGGGAGTGGGCTGGGTCGGGAAGGAGCTCAAAGAGCCTCTCGTGCCACCCCCCCTGCCATCCCACTGTCCCAGCTTGTGCCAAGCCCTGTCCAACCTGGCCTTGGACACTGCCGGCCGCAGCTTCTCTGGGCAATCTGTGCCAGGGCCTCCCCACCCTCACAGCGAAGAATTTTTTCCCAAAATCCCAACTAAACCTCCTCTCTGTCAGTTTGAATCCATTCCCCCTTGTCCTGTCACTCCAGGCCCTTGTAGATCCTCTCGCCATCTTTCCTCTAGTTCCTTTCAGGCACTGGAAGGCCACACTGAGGTCACCCCAAAGCCTTCTCCTCTCCAGGCTGAACAATCCCAACTCTCCCAGCCTTTCCTCACAGCAGAGCTGCTCCATCCTTTTCATCAACTTGGTGCCTCCTCTGGACTCGCTCCAACAGCTCCACATCCTTCCTGTGCTGGAAGGACCCCACCGCTGGACACAGCACTGCAGTGGGGTCTCCCAATCCCCTCCCACAACCGGGGAGAAATCACAGGGAGAAATAATTCTCAAGACCCAGCCCCCAGGCAGCTCTTCTGGGGCGATTCAGGCTGTCACAGCAAATTTGTCGACTCCATGGGTTTCAAGGAGCTTTAAATGACAGCCAGCCCCGTGCTCTGCTTCGTTTAGAGCCACAACGAAACCCGTGGCTGCTGGAAGAAGTGGTGGCTCTCACCTTGAGACCACACGGCAGCAATAAACGTGGGAGACGGAGAGGATGAGGGGTGCAGGACCTGGCCGGTCCTTCCTGCCGACTCATCACAGCCCGCGGGGCTTCCTGGAAGGGTGACTCAGCACTCCTTACTCATTCGGGTCACCCACCACCCCCTCGCTCCGGGCTGGGGGGAGGCTTCATGGGGATGGGCAGCAGGAGCATCGCTGGGATCCGCTGGGTACCGCCCCGGGATGGCGCAGCCCGGGGCACGGGGTGGCCGCGCGCAGCATTTCCAAGCTCCGGGGTGTTTTGGGAAGGAATTTGTGGCCCGATGGGTTCGCGTGCCTGGACTGCTCCCGGGAGGAGCGGTGGCTGCTGTGGGCAGCCGGGGACAGGAGAGAAAGTGTCACCCCCAAGGAGGCAGCTGGGTTTGAGCCGCTGCCAAAGCGCAGCCCCAGATGGGAGCCGGGCGATGGGAAAAGGGAAGCTGGCTCTGGATAAGGCTGTATCTGCCACCACAGGGCCCATGGGATCCCGGCCAGCGCCGCTTTCCCAGCCCCTCTGCCCCAAGCACACTCACAGGGCCCTGCCCACGAGTCCCCTCCGAGGGGTTCCGCTTCGTAATGACCACAGCGGCCAAACCCGGCCTTTTTTGGGACACGGGAAGAGCTGCCCATCATGTGTGGGTTCATTGTCAGGAGCTGCAGCGTCTCTCAGGGCGCTGAGGCTCCTGGGATGCTCACGAGCATCCGGACATTACTCCTTTGTCCTAAAACCCTGTCAGCCTGGCTCGGCTCAGCCTGTGTTATTTCCTTTTCCCTTAGGAAAAGCGAGGGAGCATGAAGGGAAGGCAGAGTCTACTTAACACCAAGGGTATGAAATTAGCACTGGCTGCGCTCCCAGCCTTGATGGGGTCATTCCAAGGGGACCAAACTGTCCCCCTGCAGTGGGGGGGTCACACACACGGGCAGCGGCCGGAGGTGCTCCGGAGCCCACGATGCTCCTGGTGTAAAAGCGCCTGCATGGATGAGAAGTGGCCCCTGGGAGGGGAGAGCTCAGACAGAGCCAGGGGATTCGCTCACTCCGCTTCCTCACTTGGCTGTTCCGATCCCGGATTTCTGCTGGAAGCCTCGCGCATGGACGGGGCACGGGATGTGGGCATATCCCTTGGGATGGCACGTGCTGTGGCTGCTGTGCAAGATCTCTGTTCCCAGAAACCTCCCATCTCTGTGCCCGCGCCTCGGTGCTGCTGCAGACGAGCAGAAACCTCTGTCTCCAGCTCCATCCGCAGAAATCCGGGATAACTCATCCCGCCCAGCACGGATATCCACTGCCTCCAGCCCAGAGCAGCTCCTTCATCCCATCTCTAGAAGTGTCGTTGGTTGCTCTGCCATCCCTCACACCTGCACCATCAGTTCCTGGATCCCAGGATTTGCAGTGATGCCTTGTGGTCGAGGAGACCCCAACCCTGTCCCTGCCTGAGCCACACTGCCTGGCCTCGGAGCCTCTGTGGGGTGGGAGGGCACCTCTGCTCCCGCCACCCCATCCTCCTGCCACCCCGTGATCCTGCCACCCCATTCTCCTGCCACTCTGTCCTCCTGCCATCCCATTTTCCTGCCGCTCCATCCTCCTGCCACCCCGTGATCCTGCCACCCCATCCTCCTCCTGGCACTGGGGATACAGGGAGCGATCCCCCCGCTGCCCAGGTGATGTGCAAATCGCCAAGCTCACGGCTGAGCTGGGATCTCCCAAGCTTCGGGAAGAGCAAAGCTTTGACCTCAACCCTCAAGGTTTGGCCAGCAGAGTTGGGGGGAGCCTCACAAAGGCCGGGAGAGAAACGTGGGTGCCGGGGAGAGGGACCCCAGCCCGGGGACAGACAGGCGCACTCACCGTGAAGGGCAGGGAGCAGATGACGAAGGTGATGGTCATGATGGAGAGCAGCAGGAGGTGGTCGATCTCCTCGGCCATGGAGAACATGCGCCGGCCGCAGCCGGCGGCCGCGCGGGGCTGCTCCAGGGTGGTCACCCGGCGGGTCCTCTGCCCGCGGCGGTGCATGCGGGCCAGGTTCACGATGACGCTCAGGTTGCAGAGCAGCACGGCGAGGATGAGGAAGAGGAGCAGGGTGGCGTAGAGGAGCGAGAAGGTGACGTTCAGCCCCGCCACCTCCCCGTTGCTCTGGTGGGAATCCAGGTGCATCTGGATGAAGCACCAGGTGCCCGGGCAGTACTGGACGTAGCGGCCGAAGCCCACCAGCGGCAGCGAGCAGAAGGCGGCCGAGAAGGTGTAGATGGCCGGCAGGGCCACCAGGCCCGTGCGGGGGCTCAGGAAGCGCTCGTAGAAGTACGGCCGCCCCAGGGCCAGGCAGCGCTCCAGCGCCATGGTGAAGAGGATGAGCATGGTGGCGAGGCCGAAGAAGCTCATGGCGAAGCCGAAGTAGAGGCAGATGTGCCCTCCGCGGACCAGGGTGGTGAGGGTGCGGTTGCGGTGGTAGGAGGCCAGCACCAAGGGGCTGACGGAGCAGGTGCCCAGCAGGTCGGTGACCACCAGGGCCAGCACCAGGACGTGGAACAGCGCGAGCGGGCGCTGCCGGGGCCCGCGGCGGCCGCGCAGGAGCAGCCCCAGCGCCAGGAGGTTGCCCAGGAGCCCGGCCGAGAACATGAGGGCGCTGATCAGCGGCCGAGCCCCGGCCGGCAGCGCTGCCCCGCCGGAGCCGCACGCCGGGCCCGTCCCGTTCATC
>VZTI01001508.1:209412-239105 GCA_013397865.1 Struthidea cinerea
TCCATCCATCCATCCATCCATCCATCCATCCATCCATCCATCCATCCATCCATCCACCCATCCATCCCTTTCCCCCCTTCCCGCGGTCTCCTGCCCGGTGTCTCCGGCTGCGGAGGAACAAGAGGGCTTTTTCCTCCGCAGCTGTTCCCCCGCCAGCAGCGGCTGCAGCTGGGATGGCCCCTGAGCTGCAGCTCCCTGAGGGACGGAGAAGCCCGAGGTCTTTGTTTTCTGCCCGGCCAGATGGGGCCGCGCGGCCTCAGAGCTCTCAGCCCCGTGCCCCACTGCACCGAGGAGGGGGGGACAGGGCAAGGGGACCAGCGGTGGTGGCACCTCCGCAGCTCCTGAGCACCCTGCGCCGCTCTCCCTGCAGGTGGGGACCAACGGGGTCATCTCCACCCAGGATTTCCCCAGGGAGACCCAGTACGTGGATGACGATTTCCCCACAGACTTCCCCGTCATCGCCCCCTTCCTGGCCGACCTCGACACCTCCGGGGACAGAGGGAACATCTACTACCGGCAGGATGACTCTCGGGATGTGCTGGAGCAGGCTGTGGGATACATCCAGGCCGGGTTCCCTCGCTCCGCCGGCTCCTTCGTGCCCACCAATGCCTTCATTGCCACCTGGGAGGACGTGGGTGCCTACCAGGAGCTCTCCGAGGACACCGAGCCTTCCGCGAAGGTGAGGCCAAGGGGCTGAGCTTGGATGCCCATCCTGCGTGGCGTCAGAGGATGAGTTTTTCTCGCGTGGCACCCAAAATGCTGAGCCTTTTCCTTCTGAGCAGCTGGATAGTGGCTCCACCCATCCTTGGGTGAGGACCATGAGGACCATGGAGCTCTCCCCCTCTGCTCAGAGCTGTGCCCGTGGTGGGGCTGTTGGCCAGAAGAGGTTTAGAGGTTGTCTTCATGGCTGGGAGGTGCTTGCGCAAGGACATGGAGTGATAGGGCACGGGAGAGAGGCTTCACAGGGGTGGGATCAGATGTTGGGAAGGAATTCCTGGCTGGGAGGGTGGGGAGGCCCTGGCACAGGGTGCCCAGAGAAGCTGTGGCTGCCCCTGGATCCCTGGAAGTGTCCAAGGCCAGGTTGGACGGGGCTTGGAGCAGCCTGGGATAGGGAAAGGTGTCCCTGCCCAAGGCAGGGGGTGGGATGAGATGAGATTTGAGATCCCCTCAACCCAACCCATACTGGGATTCTGATTCTTTTCCGACAAAGCTTTCCAGTGCTGGTGGCTCTGGCTTTGCAGGGCAGAGGATGGCTGGGGGCAGCTGGGGGGGGAGGCCCTGGTTTAGGTCACCCGTTGTGCTCCTGACCCTCACTGGTGGCTCGGGGCTGGTCCTTCCTTCTGCCCCCGTGCTGATTACGCTGCTGGCGAGGAACCGGCTGTGGAATTTCCACCGTGGGCTGACTTTGTGCCTGGAAAACAAGCTCAGAGGTGCTCTGCCAGGTCAGGGGCATGACCTGTGCTCTCCACCCACGGGGCTGATAAGGCCCTTGCGTGGGTGGGCCTCCAGCACTGCCTGTCCCCGAAAACGCCGGTCACGAGCTGTCACGTCGGGCCGACGACGTGCTGAGGAGGTGACAGTGACGCTCCGCCGGCTGCGTGGACTCCAGCGAGCTGGATGTGATGAGCTGCACCAGGAGAACTCTGGTGATGGATACCCGGAGCTGTGTGACGGGTGATGGGCTCTCACCCCAAGCCCAGCAGCAGCCACCGCGTCGCCAAGGGCCACCAGGAGCCATCCCCAGCCGTCCCCCCGCTGCAGGGCCCTTCGGCAGCGCCTCGCCGAGAGGGGAGCCAAGCGAGGCAAGAAGCTGAGGTTTGGAAGGAGGCAAGGCACATTTTTTCCTCTCATTTAAAAACTTGGGAAAACAGCTGAAGAGATGCCATCAGGGGCCTCGCAGCGACCTCGCGGCCATCAAAAACGCAGCCTCCGCTTCTTTTCTCTTCCCAGCCGTGGTTTTTTTTTCCCCCTCTCGGAGAAGTTTGGATCAGGCTTTAAAACGAAACCGGTCTTGTTTGGAAGCAAGGAGCTCCAGGGAGAGCTTCGTTCAAGACTCGCTGAAATGCAGCTTGTGCCTGTGCTTTGCTGAGCTCCCCCTTCGCCAAAACTGCTAAAAAACTCCCCAAACCCCACTTTTTTTCCGGACCAAATGCGGCATTTATGGAAACGCTGCCCTCCTGCTGCGCAGAACCAGGATTGACTCCAAAGTCTTTCCCCCTGCCCTGGGAAGTCACAGCTAATCCCTTTTGAGCCTCAAAAGTAGAAAACTGGGTTAAATGGGGAGTAGAGGATCCCCAAATCCCCTCTCTGGGGGTCCTGCCTGGGTGGGAGGTCTGGCAGTGCTGTGTCCCCTCCAGCTCCTTGGGACACGCTCCTGCTCCCTGCAGTGACATTTTCCCGGGCTGCAGAGCGGGACGAGGCTGACCCTGCTTCTGTAGGAGCACAGCTTGCCCTTTTGGGCTGGAATTTGCCCTTTGCAGCTCTTTGCCGGGGGCTTTCCCCCCCTTCCCTTCACCCCCCCGTGCCAGCGCATCGATGTCACCCGCGTGTCCCCCCTGGCCGCCCACCCCAAGGCAGAATGAGTCCTGCAGCTGCTGCCGGGATTCGGCTGCTGCGTGGGGGAGGAATCCAGCCCCGGGGGCAGGGGGGGTTATCCCGCCCCCCTCCAGCTTTTTGGCCGCCTTTTCGGGGTCTCTGAATGCCCGAGTGTGTGACAGGCACAACAAGGCTCTTTATATCCCGCGGGGCTGCCAGGAAATCCGGCGATGCTCCGGGGGCCCCGCACCCCGAAATCGGGTCTGGTGCTGTGGGGGTGGAGTTGGGGGAGCCCTCACCCTCCCTCCCGCTGCTCCGGGGGGGGAAATTGGGAGTTCAATCATTTTTCCTTCGCTCGGTGGGAAGGGCTGCTCCCTGCTCGGGGTTATTTAGTGGGGGAGCGGGAGCTGTGTGGGGTTGGTTTCTCTGCCTTCGGAGGGTGTGGATTGTCGGGCGGCTCCGTGGGTTGTGGCTGCGGTGCCGCTGCCTGGCACGGCCCCAAGGCTCGCAGGGCTGGGAGGGCAGGCGGCCAACCTGCCTATAGCGGGATGTATGGGGAGCTGGGAGCACGGGACTGTTTTTTCCGGAGGAAACCGAGCTAAAAATGGTCTCAGGGACAAGCGGGGGGTGCGGGTTTTCCTCTGGTGCTGATGGGATGGAGCAGGGGGGTGTCAGTGGGAGTGGGACAGGAGTGAGGGGCTCCCAGGACTCGGTGCCAGCCCCGTGCAGGGGTTACAGGGCCAGGGATGCTCCTGGGACACCCTTGCATTGAGGGGGTGGCCTGGCTGTGCCATGGGCTCCTGGGAGGATGCTGAGCATCTTCCCAGGACGAGGCACTTGAGGTTTGGCTGGGCAGCCAAACCCCAGCTCCTGCTGTTCCCCAGGAGGTCTCTGCAGGCTGATCCTGGAATGGTTTGGGTTGGAAAGGGCATTAAAGCCCATCCAGTTCCACCCCTGCCATGGGCAGGGACACCTTCCACTGTCCCAGGCTGCTCCAAGCCCTGTCCAGCCTGGCCTTGGACACTGCCAGGGATCCAGGGGCAGCCCCAGCTTCTCTGGGCACCCTGTGCCAGGGCCTCCCCACCCTCCCAGCCAGGAATTCCTTCCCAATATCCCATCCATCCCTGCCCTCTGGCAGTGGGAAGCCATTCCCTGTGTCCTGTCCCTCCATGCCTTGTCCCAAGTCCCTCTCCAGCTCTCCTGGAGCCCCTTTAGGCCCTGCAAGGGGCTCTGAGCTCTCCCTGGAGCCTTCCCTTCTCCAGATGAGCACCCCCAGCTCTCCCAGCCTGGTTCCATGGAGGTGCTCTCTGCTGGAGGGCCCTTTTGGGGTGCTTGCATGCCCTGTGGTGTGTGTGGGGCTGCCTCTCGCATCCCTGCTCCCTCCCCTGCCATGTTCCTGCCCCTCCATGCCATCCATCTGTCCCTCTCTCCCTCTGGCAGCTCAACACCTTCCAGGCGGTCGTAGCCTACAACGATGAGGACACCTACACCATCTTCCTCTACCCCAACGGCGGCCTCCAGTTCCTGGGGACGCGGCCCAAGGAGTCCTACAACGTCCAGCTGGAGCTGCCAGCCAGGGTGGGCTTCAGCTGGGGGGACAGCGACGACCCGAAGAGGGACGGGCTCTTCCACAGCCTGGCCAGCAGCGAGCAGGCTCTGAGGAACCTGGAGCGGTGCGTGGCACCCGGGGGCTGTGGGGATGGCCAGGGGGAGCAGCGTCACCTTCTCCCAGCCCTGGAGGTTTTGAGGGCCTGGAAAAATTTGGGGAGTGAGCTGGGGGTGCTGGGCTGCCTCAGGGGCTCAGCCCCACATGCACGGGAGCTGTATGGGGGTCCTGTGGGGGTGGTGTCACCTTTGGGGTGGCTTTTCCAGCGCGCCCGCGATGATGATGGTGTGTGCCGTGTCCGCAGGGAGAGCAACGCGGGCATTCCCGGCGTGTGGGTTTTCCACGTGGGCGGCGTGGAGCACGTGGAGCCGGGGGGCAGCGAGGGAGCCGCTCCTGCTGTGCCTCCGAGCCCCTCCGAGCACCCCGATCCCGGCACCGCCAGCTACACCCGCCCCCTCTCCAGCCACCCGTCCATGGCACAGCGTCCCAGCCACGGCTCCCGCACCCCGGTGCTCCTGGGCTTTGTCCCCGGCAGGAGGGACGCCCAGCAGAGCTACTCCGCCAACCCCTCCTCCTACAGCTCCGGCCACCACGGCGTCGGCGTGGAGGAGGACGTGCATTTCAACCCTGATGGTGAGCGGCCACAGCCCCTGCGACGGCCCGGCGGGGACAGGGACCCCACGGGGTGATGACCCGATGGGGACAGTGACCGAGCAGGACTGGCTCGTGGTGGGTGGCTCCCTAAAAAAGGCCCCTGGCTGCAAGTTCACCCCTTCCCAAGCGGTCGGTGCTGGAGGAGCGTGGGCTGGAGCCGCTCCTGCAAAGCTGCTGCCTTCCAGCTCCTGCTCCCAGCCCAGTCCCGCTGCCAAGGGGCTGCTGGAGCCACACAGGCCCTGCCCGCCGGGCTTGCCACGGGAAAAGGAGGGAGGCTTGGAGCACGGGATGGGGTGGGATGCTCAGGGGACAGGTGCCAGCCTTGCCGCCCTCCCCGCCGCCCAGCCAGCTGCGGAGCCGCCGTGGCACGTGCCCGGGGGAGCAGAGCCCCGTTCCCAGCCAACTGTCTCCCAAAAATACCCTCAGGAATTTGATCTCCTGCCCTCTGTCAGATCTGCCTGAAATCAGGGAACAGGTTCCAAACCCTCCACCACCCCTCTGCATCCCGGGTGACTCCTTTGGGAACCGCCACTGCCAGCCGGCTCGTGGTGTTTTTGGGGCCGAGAAGGCAAGGCACCCACCCCCGCCGCCGTGAGGGGTGGCTTTGTCACCGCGTCCCCAACCTTTTCCCTGTGTCCCCAGTGTTCACCTACAGCGCAGCCAGCAAGGAGACGTGTGCCCAGCACCACGGGCGCTGCTCCCCTCACGCCTTCTGCACCGACTACGCCGCCGGCTTCTGCTGCCACTGCCGGGCCACCTTCTACGGGAACGGGCGGCAGTGCCTGCCCGAAGGTACGCGGGGCGGGCGGCGGGGACGGGCAGCCCGTGCCTGGGTGGCCGCTGCCAAGGGTGCCCGTCTCCCCGCCCAGGGGCCGTGCATCGCCTCAACGGGAAGGTGAGCGGGAGCCTGAGGGTGGGACGGGCGTCCGTCCGCTTCCAGGACGTGGACCTGCACGCCTACATCGTGGGCAGCGACGGCAGAGCCTACACGGCCATCAGCGGGGTGCCCCAGCCCGCTGCCCGCGCCCTGCTGCCCCTGCTGCCCGTCGGGGGGCTCTTCGCATGGCTCTTCGCCCTGGAGGAGGCCGGCTCTGAGAACGGCTTCAGCATCACCGGTGAGCAGGGATTCGGGATGTGCCATCGCTCTGAGGGGTGTGGCTTCTGCGGGGTGGCTCCTTGGGGTGGGTGGTGAGGGGTTCAGGGCAGCTCCGTGGCTTCTCCAGTCCCTCTCTCAGCTGGCTGTCACCTCTCGCTGTGAGGCCCCGCGGGTGTGCTGGGGGAAGGACGCTTTGGGGTTGTCCCTACAAATGGTGCCCGTTCCCTTTTCCTGCCCAGGCGCTGAATTCACCCAGAGCCTGGAGGTGACGTTTTACCCCGGCGGGGAGACGGTCCAGGTCACTCAGACAGCCGAGGGCCTGGGGCCGGACAATTATTTAAGCCTCAGGACACACATCCAGGGCGAGGTGCCGTTCCTGCCGGAGAACGTCACCGTCCACATCACTCCCTACAAGGAGCTCTACTCCTACTCCAGCTCAGGTAAGACCTGTGCTCACCTGGCTTCAGTTCCTCACACACCGCCCCTAAATTCCTGAAAACATCCGAGCCACATCAACGCTGACACGATTTTTCCTACATCCCACGGGGTTCTCCATGCCATCCGGCAGCCGTGACCTCCTCAGGCCAGCGGGAATACGTGGTGGCCGCGGGCACTGCCAACCAGACCTTGTCCTACCGCCTGCGCCAGAACATCACCTTCTCGGGGTGCCCGCACTCGCGGCTGCCGGCGCGGCAGCGGCTCTCCGTGGTGCGCGCCTTCGCCCTCTTCGACAACCACGAGCACGTCCTGCGCTACGCCCTGGCCGCCCGCATCGGCCCGGCACGAGGTGAGCGCCAGCACCCACCCCCGGGTGCCAATCCGGGTGCCAATCCAGGGTGCCAGCCCCCAGCGGGGATGCCGCCATCTCCCAAAGCTGCCGTGTGCTCGCTTTGCCCAAAATCAGCCAGAAAAGAGGGGTTTTCCAAGCAGTTCGAGCTGCAGCACTCCTGGCATGGTGGGGGTGGCACAGCCGTGGTTCCCTGCGTGGGACAAAGGCGCTGTGGCACAGCGGTGATGCCTGCGTCGGGTATAAGTGGGGATGGTCACTCCCTGTGTCTCCCAGGTCTCTTATTCCCCCCTACATCCCTCTGTGCCCGCAGACGGTGCCGAGAATCCCGGGGTGAGCCCGTGCCATGATGGCACCCACACGTGCGAGGCGCCGGCGCGCTGCCAGCCCGGCGTGGGCACCGAGTACACGTGCGAGTGCACGGCCGGGTACCGCGGGGATGGACGGGGCTGCCGAGGTCAGCAGGGCCGGGGGCGGGTGCTGGGCGGGAACTGGTGGGTCTGTGTCCGTCACTGGTCACTGGTATTTGGGATGCTGGCATGTCACAGCACCCACAGAGCTTCACCAAGCGTGTAGATGAATCATGGGGGGAAACTGAGTCAGGGTGCTGGAGGTCCACGGGGAAGCGCTCCAGGAGCAAACAAAAAAGAGGAGAAAAAAAAGAGGAGAGACAGGAAAAAAGGCAAAACCAGTGGAAAAATAATGCCTGCGTTGCATAAATCCAGCCAGCTTCGCTGGTGCTTTCCTATCCCACCGAACTTCACACTGCAAATTTATCTTCCAATTTTGGAGTCCCTTTCCACAAGAAGCTGCCCAGTGCCAGTGAGGTGCACTGCACAGTGATGCTGGCGAGGAGTTCAAGGATCCCGCCTTTCCGAAACAGCAGGTTTCATTCTCCTGAAATCCCAGATGAAGTGATCAATCTGATCTCTGGAGTTTTAAATCATAAACAGCCCCAAATATTGGTGTGCCTCGAATGAACGCTTCTTTATCAAAGCTATACACCAAAAGCAGTCTTGTTCTTTTTCCCCTCCTATTTTGAGCTGATCAGAAAGTTCATTCTGTAGCTGATTGCGTTCAGTGACAGGCACGGGATGGGCAGCGTGGGGCGGGATATTCCCTGCCAGCCCAGGAGCAGCCAGACCCTGAAGATGGGGGTGTCCCACCACCATCGGGGTGCCCGGTGTCTCCTCCTTTCCCTAGATGTGGACGAGTGCTCCGAGGGCCTGAGCCAGTGCGGCCCCTTCTCTGTGTGCCTGAACGTGCCGGGCAGTTACCGCTGCGAGTGCCGCAGCGGGTACCAGCCGGCGGGCGATGGGCAGGCGTGTGTGCGTAAGTGCTGGCCCCACTCGGGGTGTCCCCATCTCCTGTGCCCCGTGGGCGTGCCCTGATCACCCCACCCCTGTCCCCACAGCGCTGGCACCGCCGAGTGACCCCTGCGAGGCCGGGCGGCACCCCTGCGCTCCGGGGGACCGGGCACGGTGCCTGTCCCGCGGCGACGGCCGCGCCACCTGCGAGTGCCTCCCCGGCTACACCGGCGACGGCATCCACTGCTCCGGTAAGGTGGGCACGGGAGGGACCCCACGCCGCGGCTGCCGGGGTGTCCCTGTCCCCGCTGATGCCATCTTCCCCCTGCGCAGACGTGGACGAGTGTGCCGAGAGCCCGTGTCACCCGGCCGCCACCTGCTACAACACCCCGGGCTCCTTCTCCTGCCGCTGCCAGCCCGGCTACGCGGGTGACGGCTTCCAGTGCACGTATGGTGAGGTGCCTGCTCCCCCCGTGCCCTCTCTGCCTGGCACAGCTTCCCCGGCCTCGCTCTCCTCTTCTTTTTTGGCTTTCCAGCAGCAGAAGGCAACCCGCAGCGCCTTACGCCCTGCCAGCACGAGCGGATGTACCCGCGGGAGGTGCCACCCCTGGGCGACGGCCACGTGCCCCAGTGCGACGAGCAGGGCCGGTACCGGCCCCTGCAGTGCCACGGCAGCTCCGGGCACTGCTGGTGCGTGGACGCGGCGGGGCAGGAGATCGCCGGCACCCGGACGGCGCCGGGCACCACCCCACCGCGCTGCGGGAGCCCAGGTCAGTGAGTGACACCCTCCAAGGGTGAGGGGAGCAGGGTCGGGTCCTTGGGCATCTGGCTGGCATCCCGATGGCATTCCACCTCAGTCCAGCCACCAGCAGCGTGGGGACAGTGGGGCCACAGCGAGGGGAGGGGACCCATAAACTAAACAGCCATAAATTAAAACACCGTGAGTTTCACCTCAACATAGGAAGAACTTCTTTGTGTTGAGGGCGGCAGAGCCCTGGAAAAGCTGCCCAGGGAGGGTGTGGAGTCTCCCTCTCTGGAGCCATTCCAAACCCACCCGGACACATCCCCGTGTCACCTGCTCCAGGTGACCCTGCCTCGGCAGGGAGGTTGGACTGGAGGATCTCCAGAGGGCCCTTCCAACCCTAAGGATTCTGTGACTGTGTGCCCCTCTGCCCAACCACCCTTCTGCAGCTTCGCTGAGGGCAGGGTGCTCTCCAGTGGCTGCATCGAGGGGTTCCTGGGTGTTCAGGGTGCCCTGGCCCATGGGGTCACAGTGGCTGTGGCCATTGGGCCACCTCCTGTGTCAGCTTGTGGAGGGGACAGCTATGGGGTGTGGAGGGGGCTGGAGTGGGGCACACCCAAACCAAGGGGTGCTGGAAGACTGGGGTGAAGCGGGGCCAAATCCAGGTGCCAAGTGGCTCCAGGGGAGCTGCGTGGCACCCCCTGAGCCCGGGGTGGGGGCGCTTGCCGCCGGCAGAGTCCATCCAGCAGCTGACGCCCTGCGAACACGCGCGGATGTACCCGCGGGAGGTGCCACCGGGGCCTTCACCCGTGGGCGACGGCCACAGGGTGCCCTGCGACGAGCAGGGCCGGTACCGGCCCCTGCAGTGCCACGGCAGCTCCGGGCACTGCTGGTGCGTGGACGAGGCAGGGCAGGAGATCGCCGGCACCCGGACGGCGCCGGGCACCACCCCACCGCGCTGCGGGAGCCCAGGTCAGTGCCCAGCGGAGCATCCTCGGCGTGGGGGCACAGCCAGCAGGGAGAGGGGGACACGGGGCTCTGCAAAGCCCCGAGTCCCCCTCGGGGGGAGGCTGACGGGGGGTGACTGTCCCCTTCCCCGTGCCAGAGCCCACGGAGCGGCCCCCCAGCATGTGCGAGCGCTGGCGGCAGAGCTTGCTGGAGCACTACGGGGGCAGCCCCCGCGGGGACCAGTACGTGCCACAGTGCGATGCCAGCGGGGACTTCACCCCGCTGCAGTGCCACGGGGACAGCGGCTACTGCTGGTGCGTGGAGCAGAGCGGCCGGGAGATCCCGGGGACGCGCTCCGAGCCCGGCACCACCCCGCCCTGTAAGAGCCCAGCACCCCAAAGTGACCCTGGCACACCTACAGCTCGGGCGCCGCGCCCCGCTCCGGGCGCGGAGCCGAGGGGACAACGCTCCCTGAGCCATCTCTGTCCCCTCCGACGTGCCAGGTCTGCCCAGTGTTGCCCCACCCAGTGTCCGGCCCGAGCCCCGGCCCGACGTGTCCCCGCCGGCCACGGGGACGTTTCTGCTCTACGCCCAGGGCCAGCAGATCGGGTACCTCCCGCTGAACGGCACCCGGCTGCAGAAGGAGGCGGCCAAGACCCTGCTCTCCCTGCATGTACGGTATCCTTGGGATGGGGATGGGGCGCAGGGATGCCGGAGGGAGTCTGGGACAGGCTGGTGCTGCCACTCGGTGTTTGCACCTCTCTCTGAGCCACTTGTCTGAGCTGTCGGAGTTTGGGGGGGTCACCTCTTGAGGGCTGATGTTGGTATTTGGGGACATTTTGGGTATTTTGACTGTGCTGGCTGCCTTGGTGGCGCTTCGGACAAGCGACAGGACAAGGGGGAACGGCTTACCAGTGACAGAGGGCGGGGTTAGATGGGATAGTGGGATGAAATTATTAACTGGGGGTGGTGCTGAGGCCCTGGCACAGGGTGCCCAGAGGAGCTGTGGCTGCCCCTGGGTTCCTGGAAGTGTCCAAGGCCTGGTTGGAGCAACCTGGGACAGTGGAGGGTGTTCCTGCCCATGGCAGGGGGTGGAACTGAACGATCTTTAAGGCCCCTTCCAGCCCAAACCGTTCTGGGATCCTATGGATTCTATTTTCACCTCCCTCCAGCCATCCCCAGCAGAGAGGCAGGTCCCAGACAGGTCCCAGACCTGGGACTGCTCACGAAGGGAAGGAGTTCAGGAGCTCCCAGAGCTCTCCGGGGTTGGTCACAGCCCGGACTTCCAGCTGCAGGGCTCTGCTGCAGACTTCCCTTTTTTCCTTCCTTGGACTCCCCTTGGAGCGTGTCCATGTGCAACTCCAGCCAGGCCAGACCGAGGCAGAGGAACGCTGAAATCTGGGCCACGACCCTCCCCGCACCCTGGGGAAGTGAAAGACCTTGCCAAGTGTTCCCTCTCCCCATCCTGAAGGTCATTCCCCGGGCTGGCTTCGCTCTTGGAGGAGCCTCTCCTTGAGGCAAAGGGTTCAAATCCATCTGGATGTGGGTGTGAGCAGAAAACCCTCTGCTGCGGGATTCAGCTGGGAGGGCGCAGCGGCAGCCCGTCAGAGGCGGGTTTTGCTGGGGAAATGGGATTTGGGTGTCACTCCCCGCTTGCAGCGTGTCCCAGGCAGCTCTCAGTGCCGGCTGCTGGGATGAGGGAGCTCAGGGATCCTCCTGGCAGGATCTCACCCCGCGTCCCTCTCCCGACGCCGGCAGGGCTCCATCGTGGTGGGGATCGACTACGACTGCCGGGAGAAGATGATCTACTGGACCGACGTGGCCGGCCGGACCATCAGCCGGGCGGGCCTGGAGCCGGGCTCCGAGCCAGAGACCATCATCAGCTCAGGTGGGCTCCTGTCCCCGCTGTCACCTGCCCGAAGCCACATCTGCTCTTCCCACCGCAGCCCCGGGCTCCTCCCATCCCTCGGCTGCGGGCCGGGGATTCCTGAGGGATCCCGGAGCGGCTTTTCCCTGAGCGTGGCCATCCCCCAGCAGGGCTCATCAGCCCCGAGGGCCTGGCCGTGGACCACCTGCGCCGGGCCATGTTCTGGACGGACAGCGGCCTGGACAGGATCGAGCGGGCCCGGCTGGACGGCTCCGAGCGCCGCGTGCTCTTCGACACCGAGCTCGTCAACCCCCGCGCCATCGCCGTGGACCCCGTCCGAGGGTGAGCAGCAGGAATTCCCCCAGGGATTCGGCCACGGGGCTTTGCGAGGTGCAAAACCTGACCGTGCCGAGGCCCCGTCCTGAGCCGGCACGCCCTGTAAGGAGGGATTGGCTCTGTTCCCCAGTCCCTCTTTTTATTTAGTAATTCGGGATTTGGAATAATTCGGGATTTGGCTGAAGCTGCTGTTGCAGTGTCAGGATGTAGGTTATTTGGAAAAGCTTTGGGAACAGGGGCTGTGCCTCCAGGGTGTTGTTGGGATACGAAATGTGCTGCTCCTAAGGCTCGCCCTCGTCGAGGAGCCGCACTTTGGGTCGTAAACATGTTTGATATCGTTCCGCTTTGCTTGCAGAGGTTTTTTCCTAATCAAATAAAGCTGGTTCGGGCGCTGATAAGGGGAAAACCAGGCCTGGCTCCTGGCAAGAGCCAGGATAATCTCCCACCACTCCTTACCGTTTGTGCATTATTTCCCAAGCAACCTTTACTGGACGGACTGGAATCGCGAAGCTCCCAAAATCGAAACTTCCACTGTCAACGGAGCCGACAGGAGGGTCCTGGTGCACACGGACATTGGTTTGCCCAACGGCCTGACTTTTGACCCCTTCTCCAAGCTGCTGTGCTGGGCAGACGCAGGTAACGTCCCCAAGGGTGGGCCAGAAAATGTCACACTGAGCTTGGAGGGAGGCACCTGGATGTCGTCAGCCCAGTGCTACCTGTGGGCTCCTCTGTTGCCCAGGCGAGGTCTAGATTGGATTTTAGGAAATATTTCTTCGTGGAAAATGTTGTTGCTCAGGGCAGTGGTGGGGGCCTTGTCCCTGGAGGGATTTCAAAGCCGTGTGGATGTGGCACCTGGGGACGTGGAGCGGTGGTGGCCTTGGCAGTGCTGGGAAATGGCTGGACTCGGCCTGAGAGGATTTTTCCAACCTAAATGTTACGGTTCTCCATCTTTAGGCTGAAAAGCTGTTTCAAAATGTGATAAATCAGGAAAAGGTTCTTCCCCCAGAGGGTGCTGGGCACTGCCCAGGCTGCCCAGGGAATGGGCACGGCCCCGAGGCTGCCAGAGCTCCAGGAGCGCTTGGACAGCGCTGCCAGGGATGCCCAGGGTGGGGTTGTTGGGGTGTCTGTGCAGGACTGGAGCTGGGCTGGATGATCCCTGTGGGTCTGTGAAATACAAAGAACGTCTTTGGTGAGGCATTTTCGGTGGGATGGGGAATGTCTTGCGTTTGAACAGGCACCAAGCACCTGGAATGCGCGTTCCCGGACGGCACGGGCCGGCGCGTCATCCAGAGCAACCTCAACTACCCCTTCAGCATCGTCAGCTACGCCAACCACTTCTACCACACGGACTGGAGACGGTGAGCAGGGAAAAAACCCACCCCCTGCACGGCTGGGAATGCCGAGCTCCCCTCCCTGAGAGGAATCCCAGCCTGCTCCCCAATCCTGGAGCTTCCCCAGAGCTCTCGTAGGTCTCGGCAGAGCTGAAAGTGGCTTCGGCAACGTCTGCTTGTAAATCTCAGCACGGAGCAGTTGTTTAGACACAAGCCCAGCTCCCTGGGAGGGATAAAACAGTGGTTTGGGGGTTTTTTTTAAGCTAAAACTTGGCTCAAGTGTCCGGGTCTAGATGAGGTCCGAGGAAAGATCCTGTCCTCAGCTGTTCCTTTGCCTCGGCAGCAGGAACGCGCCTCTATTCCCACTGGATCCAGCTGGAAGCTCTCACAACTCCCATCCAGTCTTAGGTTACAGCAAACACTTGAGGGCTTGCCACGCTTGGAGGAGACTCTCAGGGAGATAATCTCTCCTTGGAAGGCTCTTTTCTGTGGCTGCCTCACCAGAGAGAAATGCACTGAACGAGCTGGAGGAGGATGTCGCGGGGCAAATTTCTTTCCGCTTGTCCTGCAGGTGTTCAGAGCAAGCTTTTCAGCCGCCTGTTCTTAAAACGCGCATCAAGAGGGGGGGAAAAACCCCCAAGTTTCAGAATAAAAACACTTCTTCCCCTTTTTTCACCAGGGATGGGGTGATAGCTGTCAATAAAGAAACCGGCTCCTTCACTGACGAGTATCTTCCAGAGCAGCGATCCCACCTCTATGGGATAACAGCAGTTTATCCCTACTGCCCTGGAGGTAAAACCCACCCCAAAACCCCATCCCCTTGTGAATTCTGCTGGCTGCCTGAGGCACTAAAGACCTCCATTTCTCCCTGCAGCCAGGAAATAGCAACTCCCGTTTCAAGGGGAACAACAATCTTTGCACCCAGGAGAGTTTCAGACCCACAGAACTGTCACTGCGTAACACGGGGGGAGAAGTCCCTCACCGAGGCCAATGAAGTGCCCCGCTTTCCTGCAAAAGATTTTCAAGTATTTTTTCGAGTTATACCTCAAGACTTTACTACTGTATTTTTTTACCAAGTGGAAAACGTTGAGATATCACCAAAACCAAAAAAAAAAGGGTCCTGGGAAGCTCAAGCCACGACTCAAACTCTTGCTTGTGCAAGATTTAAAATGTAGCTTTTTTTTTGCTCCCACTCCAATGTTTTATTTTATTGGAAGAAGGATGGGTTCGTTTTTCATCGTCCTGACAATCTGACCAAGAGGTCCTTTTATCCAAAATGAATTTAAGTGCCTGCGGGAAGCCTGTGGATGCAGTAAATTGCTGGGTCTAAAAAGAACCACCAGCCCTGAAGCCAGAGACTGTGTGTGCTCCAAAAATCCTGCAGAACGGGGATGGGATGTGGCAAAGGCACTGAAGATTTTCCAGAGGATGATTCTGTGTTTTCACCACTGCCTCCATGCATGTCTTTTAGTATTTATATTAGAAGAATATGCTAGAATTGATCTGTTCATGCTTGTTGGGTCTTCCAAGTGCCTTCCTAGACCTGCCCAGCGTAGACCAAGACATGTTCAGAAATACCAGTTACCTTGTAATGCTTCACTTTTTCTAGGTTACTTCCATAATTGAATAAAAAAGGTTGGTTTAAGTTTCCCTTTGGATGGGGTTTTTCAGTATTTCAGTGGCAGGGGGAATGTTCCAGCACGGGGAAGCAGCAAGCAAGCCAGGAGCAAGCTGCTCCTAGGGCAGGAGCTCAGGAAAAGAAGGTTTTATGTAACGTTCCCCTCACCACAAAGCCAAACACAATGAAAAAGAGACACAGGGAAAAAAAGAAAAAAAAAAGTCCTATTTGCCAACTCAGAGCTCACCAGAACAATTTGTCTGTTTTCCTCAATTTCATTTATTTCAAGGGAAAAAAACTGGTAATTCATCAGAAGTCAGAATTCAATTTCCTGTTTTCTTTCCCAACAGGCAAATTAACCCCGTTTCGAACTGCATGCCAGGGTGGGAGCTGCACGTGGTTCCTAATTGCACTAAGCACACACTCAAAGCTTTTCTCCCCTCATCTCCCCACTTTTCCCAGTCTGTGGTCAGTCTTGGGATCAGCAATGATGGCCTGGACAGCCACGATGGCTTCGTTGATCTTGGTTTGCAGCTCCCGGAGCTCCTCGATGTGCAGCAGGCGGAGAATCTGGGCAGCTTCGTTGATAACAGCATCTGGGGAGGGGCAGAGAGAGGAGTTCCCATTTTATCCATCATTTTTTCCATCGTTTTATCCACGGTTTTCAGCTCACAGGAGGGATTTAAGGAAGTTTTGGTGCTCTGCACTTGGTTCCCGCTGGTGGTTTCCAGGCTGGAAATCGGGAACAACCTTCCCTCCTGCTAAAGGGGATGGGGTGGCCTCCAAAGCTTCCCCAGCTTCCTGCAGCCCAGGGTCAGGGGATGAGGGAACCACGGGCTGGGTTGGGCTGGAAGGACCTTAAGAATCACCTCATTTCAACCTCCCCCTCCAAGAGCGATTTAGGTGACGTGGAGCCAAAGCGAAGCCAGACCCGTGGAGCGCCAGGTCACCCGGCTGCTCCTGATCAATAATCCACCAGGTCATGCCAACCTGAGCTGCCTGGATGGGATTTTAGGGAAAAGAGGCAGCTGCAACCCGTGGAAGCAGCACAGCTGTCCTCTGCTGGTAGCAGCAGGGTTTACAAACAGCGGGACGCATTCCTCGGGCTGCCATTAAAAGCTGTTATTTTAAACAGACTCCAACCAGCTCGGATTTGGGCTCTGCTGTTCCAAACCCAAAACGCTCAGGAGCGCTCGTAAATAACCAGCTGGGAGGGAGGAATTCTTTCCACTCCGGGGTTTTTTACTGTCCACATCAGCTCTGGCTTTGACAGTAATAACTCTGTCAAAGGCAAACATTCCCATTTAAAAGTCACATTAGGAGCAGCGCTCACCTCCCGTGTCAAATCCAAGAATGTGCTTTTCCAGAGCAACAGGCAGGCCCTGGAAAAGGGGGAAAAAAAAAAAAAGAGGTTAAAAATGTCGTTTTAGAGGTTTGGTAAATAAAAATCAAACCGCAGCAGGTAAGTGGGGGAGAAAATACGGGGTTTGGTGGTGTAAAAACGTGTGACGAGTTTGGAAAGTCACCGTGGTTGATTCAACACCTCCCTCGGTGTCCTGAAACACCACACCCGGAGCGGTATCAAAGAAAAACCTCCCTGCTTCAGAATCCCCCACTGGACACACAGCGCCTGCATTCAATCCTTAAAAGGCCAACAGCAGCACTGGGAGCCATCCCCCAATCCCAAGCAGCTTCCCAGGGAAACAAACCCGGGCTTTCTTAAGAAACTTCTGCCTTTCAACAGCTGCCAGGCTTCGAGCAGGGGCTGCCTGCAGCGAGCTGCAAGGATTCTCTGCAATCAGGTTTTGCTGAGCTCACGACAACCCCAGAAGCATCAGCTCAAGCGTTAAGCTCGGGAATAAAGCGAAATATTTCCGTTTTCTAAACATTTTCTCTCTCAAAACACTCCAAGGCAAAGTTTATTAGTGGTCATTTCTCAGCATTGCCCTGTTTCCTTCAGCCTGTCCAGCTGCAGAGGAGTGGTCACACTAAATCATGACTCAGGGAGCTCCAACATGCACTTAAAATCGGATTTAAACATTCCAAATCTCACGATTTGCTTTTACTGCCCTCAGCGAGGGTTTTTTTTCCCCAACGTTCGCCGAATACTTTGCATTTTGCACAACGAAACCATCGGGGTTCAGTACCATTAAATCCTGCAGCGATGGGGCTGCAAAGCTTTTAGACAGCGAAAATTTCCTTTAAAGGCTTTCACACACACGGGGGGGGGGAAAAAAAGAATCGGAGTTGATCAAAACACACATTAAACACAAACTGCTGGCTGCAACCCATTTGCAAAAAGTGGGGTTTTTCCACGGTTTTTCCAGGAAAATCCAACCCTACAAATCCATCTCCGCTGTTGAAATCGGTGATCAAAATGCCACCAAAGCCACTGCAGAAAGATTCCAGAAAAATCAGCCTCCCTACACGGGTTTTTTTAAGAAATGAGGTTTGTACTTGAGGTCCCAAAGAGCTCCCTGCCAGCCTGGGGTGTTCTCGACTCACACGAGCAGGGAAAACGGGGTCGTTTTTTTGTCTTCTTTTTTTTTTCCCTCCCAGTTCTTCGTGGATGAATCCCCCAAGGTCCCTCCGGTGTCACCTGGCAGCAGCGAATTCCTCACCCTCCCTCCTTCCCACGCTCCCCGAGTTTGATCCTTTTCGGGAAGCTGCCTTTGGAATCCCCCCCCAGCCCATCCTACAAATACAACGAGCTCACCATTCTTGGTGCAGCAGTTTCAAACGGGGAATAAACTCAAAAAAACCAGCACCTTTCCATCTGCAACTACACAGACAACTTCATTTCCAGCCTCATTCCCTAAAAAATTTGATTTATGAGTGCTACACCGAATTTTGGCCATTAACAAATCAGTCCAAAACCTGAAGAATAAATCGGATTTTCCTTTCTTTTTACTCCCAACCCAGCCATCCTTTCTGCTTTGGAGATATTTCCTTCTTTCCTCCCCCTGGCACAAGACGATGCTGATGGTCCCTCCTGGCACAGATTTTCCTGCCTCTAACCCTCCCCCCCTTTTCTCCACACCCCTTGGAATGCAGCATTCCAAAGGCAAACCCACTCCCAGGTTCTATCCCAGACAGAGACATCCCAGCCCTGCTGATGCTTTGAAGATCTATCGGATAGGAACAATTCCCTGGCAGGGAAAAAAACCTCCCTGCTCCTCCAAGAAAATCCCATTTGGATCCCCGTTGTGCAGCTATGAAAACACCAACGAAAAGCTGCTTTTTATTAACGTGACAGAGCCCAAAATGAAGACAACAGGCTCGGCTGCTTCCCTGTTTTCCTGCTCTCTGAACAGTTTTATGGATTTACAAGCCCAAAGCTTTGATTTACCCTCGCAAGGCTTCTGGCAACTGCAGCAACTCGGAGCACCCCTGATTCCCACTTGGAAAACACCATCAGCAGGGTGATGAGAATCAATCAATCGATCGATCAATCAATCGTGGATTGTTGTGAGCAGCAGCCAAAAAAATGACAGAATTTGGGCTCCTTGAGCAGATCCAGCTGCTTTAGCAGGGACACTCGGACTCGTACACCTGCAGGGCAGGTGAGGCTGCCTTTCCCAGCCTTTCCCAGCCTTTCCCAGCTCTGCCAAATGCTGGAGAGAAGAGCTGGAGAACTGGAATGCTGAAGAAATCACAAACTGCAAACCCCCAGTCGGCCCCTGGAACTTAATCTTCCCAACAGACGGCTCGTGGTCATCGAAGAGTTCTGCAAAATCTGAGTTTAAGGGCAGAAATTTCCTTCAGCACTCCGTTTTTTGGGGGGAAGAGAGGAGGGAGGAGCTGGATTTCCAGCATCCCATTCCTTGAACACATACGAGGTGTCCATAGGAAGCAAAACATTCCATACAAGGAACGTTTGAACTTCTTCATGCAGCCTGTGCTGTTAATCCCAAGGAAAAGCCAGGTGGTGCATTTCTCCTCACCCTACAGGCCTGCTGCACTGAACAGTCGGGATAATCCTCTGGAAAATAACTCAGGGAAGAGCTATTCCATGATTTCTCACACAGGTGTATTTGTATTCAAGTGGAACAAGAAGAGCTTTGTGTGCTCCTCTCCATAAATCCCCTGGATCTGCTGGAATCAGGATGGCTGGGCTCAAGGAAGCTTCCTCCGCTCCCCTAAATGAGATGTTGGAACAGAACTGGCTTTGACTGAGGGGACAGCCCTTTATCTTCATTAATTAACATGGAATAATTAACTCTGGCCACGGGCAGTGGGGGTACAAACCTCCTTGGACTGGCTGGCCTTGGCTATGGCATCCTGCGTCAGGCGCTCCTGCACCAGAATCCGGATTGCCTGGGGAAAACAGGGAAAGGGGACAGGAATTAATTCATCTCCTGATGCATTTCTCAGCCATTCCCAAGGAAAAGGAGTCCAGATTATAACCTCAAACTCAGTTTTGTGAGGGAGTTTTTTTTTGGAAAACTCTTCCAGCCCTTAAACCTTTCTGTTTAGGAATAATCTCGGCACGTCGGATCTTACCCAGGTGTGCGAGGCAGCTTAACCAGAAGTGACAAGGACATGGATTTCACACCATTAATTCCTGCCACTGCTGGGACAGAAGCTGCAAAATCCAAGGAATAGCCTGGAAAGCTTGGGATTTTTAGCCTGGAGAAAAGGAAGCTCAGGAAGGTGACAGGAGGGAGGAGCCAGGTGGGGGTCGGGATCTCCTCGCAGGGAACAAGAGCCAGGACAGGAGGAAACGGCCTCAGGCTGTGCCAGGGGAGGTTTAGATCGGATATGAGGGAAAATTTCTTCATGGGAAGGGTGGACAGGCATTGGAAAGGGTTTCACAGTGGTGGAGTCCCCATCCCTGGAGGGATTTCAAAGCCGTGTGGATGTGGCACTTGGGGACACGGGGCAGCGGTGGCCTTGGCAGTGCTGGCAGAATGGCTGGGCTCGATGATTTAAAGATCTTTTCCAACCTAAACAAATCCCTGATTCCAAAATGAGCTGATCACAACCCCAAAGCAGCAGCACCAATCTCGTTTTCCAGAGTTCTGACACCTTTAACTCTGCAGCAACGCAGCCTCTCCGGGAAGGAAATCCTGCCTTGGGAAGGAAATCTTGTCTTGGGAAGGAAATCCTGCTGCCAGCATCTTTTAGAAGGTGCTGAACCTCCTAAAAAACCTGGAGCAAGGCTTCCCAAGCAGGCTTGGAAAAGGCTGAGAGCTGGAAGGAATTAATTTCAGCCTTAGGAACAAGAGCAGCCTTGACTTTGACAATCCTGGTGCTCATCTGTTCCCCCTGGCTCCGGCACAGGGGGTGAAATCCTTATCAGAGCTATCAGTGACTGATGCCCACAGCTCCAAATGCCTCCAAAAAGAACTGCAGCAATGCCCTGCAGGCAGATTTCGGGAGGGAAGAAGAACTGGCTCTGTCAAACACATTCCCCAGCCTTTCCCTGAGGAGCAGCCAAATGTGCCAGAAGCGGCTCCCCCAGGATTGCTCCCCGTTTTGGCCACGATTAAAGTTGAGCTGATACCAGGAAGTTGCCACTGAAATACTTCCAGAAATCTCTCCCTGCAGGAAGTGGCCTGGACGAAGGAATGATTTGATGAGGAGTTTAATTCCAGACCTTCTGTGAGAGAATTCCGAGTGCCTTTGGCATTAGGGAGTGGATATCCAACTGTGTCCCACAGATGCTCTGTGATCAACTCGCCAGATTTAAATGAGGAAAATGGGGCCCAAATCTCTGCTCACCCTGGCCAGATGCTTGTGGTGTGCCTGCACCCTCCCAAAACATCCACTCCCGAGTGTCCAAGCCTGGATAGGGATCAGAAATTCCCTGCAAACCTACTTATACTGGTGGAGAATGAAAGATTTTGACTGACACTTCCTAATATCGTCATCTCAACCCCCAAAACCAGCTCTGCACTGTTGCTGGAACGTGGATTTTTCACCGCAGGAATCTACTCTTGCTGGAAGGAAAAGCAAGAAAATTCAGGCTGGTTTTGCCCAAATCTGTCTGGAAAAAAAAAAAGTGAGACCAGAAATGTGGAAATAGTGACAGAAATGTAAACACATTTATGCAGAATTATGCACTGGGGCACCCAGGAAAGTTTGCCAGCCCTGAGAAAATCCTGGGAGAAGATCTAAAGGAATTTGGGTAAGAGCTGAGCTCATTCATGCTGCAAATCCTCACCATCGCCACTCCCAGGGTCTCCTCTCCCTACCTGATATCCCTTTGCACTCATTTTTTACAGGGTTTTGAGGCGTTTTTTCGTGGGGGGTTGATGTAGGAGAGCTGCACGCTCCTTAAGGATATTTTGGGAAGGGAAAGTAGGAAACCATCCTGGAGAGAAGGAGGGGGAAAAATGGGTGGAATAACTGCAGGCTGAGAATTCCTTAAGAAACCATTATAAATTCCCATAATACTCTTCCAAGAGTTACAGACTGGCACGAAATAAACTTCGATACCCACAGCTTTGGGTTTCTCCAAAAGAAATTGAGCAAATATCACAACCATTGTCATGTTTTCTTTTTTCTTCCAGTGAAATGCTTTTATTTTAATGCCAAACAAAATTAAATTTATTCCCACCTGATCAAGCAGGAACTTGAGATTGCTAAACTCTCACCAAGAATGTATTTTTTATTTAAAAGATAACAGTATGGTTTTGACCCAAAATCTATACAGTTCCACCAGAAAGGCAGAAATTTTCTTAAAGGCATAAAAAAAGATGGTTTAGAAAATTAGTCCGCCTATTTAGGCCACTTAAAAGCATTAATTAATTGCCAAAACTAAATTAAACTGAATAATGACAAGGAGTAAACGGTTCGTAGGACCCAAAAGAAAAAGGAAACTTTCAACTGTGGCTCCTCCCTTGGATGTTGTTTTAAAACATCCTCGGCGTCATTAATTTCTGTATTTTCAAGTTCCTCTTAATTTCTAGCACTGGAAGAGAACCTGAGGATGTTGGATGTTCCTCAAGGAACTCAGCTGAAAATTGTTTCCCAGGATAATTTTCCCTGCACGAATTTCCATGATTTATCTTCTGTGTTCTTCATCTGCTTGAAAAGACACACAGAGATGGGTTTGGGGGTTTTTTTTTCCCCAATCTTTGCCTAAAAATTCCTCTTTATCAGCAACTGCACCTGGAGCTACGAACACACACCAGGCACTGGGGAAAAGGAGGGAAAAAAGGAGGTGGGGGAGAGTGGGAAACTCACCTTGAGCATCACCAAGTAATCATCGTGTCTCTGGATCTGAAGCAGATTAGCCAAAGCCATCACTCCAGCCTTGAAATCAGGATTATTCACTGGGAAAAGAAACACCCTCATTCATCACAAATTACAATTTCTCTTGCTTTAACTGATTCCTGCAGGCAAAATTGGCCTCCTGACTCCATGCTGTTGGATTGCTCTGAAGGACAATCCCTCAGCATCCCTGGAAGTGTTCAAACAGCGAGGATGTGGCACTTGGGGACGTTATTTCGTGGTGGATGTGGCGGTGCCGGGTTAATTGTTGGACTCGGGGAATCTTAGAGGGCTTTTCCAATCTTAATTCCATGATTCCAAGGCCATGGATACACAGCAGTGAGGCAATCAGCACATGAACAGGTGAAGTGCTTGAAAAGAAAGCAAATTACAGGCAAGATGTTGTCTTCCGTGCATTTTTATCCCTGCAGAGCACAACTCTGCTGCTGGGTGAGGGCAGGATCAAATCCTGCTTTTTTTTGGTGATGGAGGAATGGAAAAAGACTTGGAAGATTGAGGGTTGATTTTATTTATTGTGACTGTGCCCAGAAGGCAAAAAAAAACCCCCCAAAAATTAAAATTATTGTGACAGGAACAGCTGGGGAAGTCTGAAAACACGAAATTCCCGACAGCATGGAAATACCCAGCCTGCCATCACGTTTCCTCGGATATTTTGATTTTTTAAGGCCCCTTGCTATCTCTCCCTCACCCACAGTAAGTAATCACGATCCACAGAGCAAAAACCTTCAGCTCTCTGCCTTCCTCAAGCTTCGAATGGGGCTCTAAAAAATCTGCATCACAGGAAGAACCAACTTCCAGTCTGAGGAACACACGGGACACGGAGCACGTTCCCATCCAGGGGTCGTGGCACACTCACCATCCAGGTTAATCAGTGGCTCTGCGTTTTTGGCCGTGTTCTCGGTGTTTTTAGCACCCTCAGGGGTGGAATCCTTGTATTTGTCAGCTGCAAAATGAAGAGGCCAACAAAAATCATCAGTGCTAACAGCAAAAAGAACTCACTGGAAGTTCAGCAGCGAGCTGCGGCGCTGCAGCTGGATTTTTGGGGCCTGGGGATTGCCCAAGAGCTTTGTGGGTTTATGAACGGAGATTTTGGAGCTCCCCATTGATGATCCCGAAGCTGCCACTCCAGTGAGGTGCCCGAAGAGCTCCCACCTGATTGCAGAGAGATTCCAGGGGCAGCCTCAGAGCCTGCTGCACGCTTTCACCCCGGGCAGGATGCTCCTCAGCAGAGCCTCAGCCCGCAGGGCTGAACGAGCTGCATTCCCACACCTGTGTCTCGGGGTGACTTTATGATGTGTATCCCCTATTGTTGCTCTATGCCCACCAACCTTTTCTGTGTCTTTAAAGTGAGCCTGAGAGGGACAGGAAAAAAAAAAAACCAAACCAAAAAACGTTTCAAAGCAGTTGTTTCAAGGACACGGAGATTCACTCCTCGACTTCTGCGGTGCCCTTGGTTTGTTTTTCCCCTCAGTCAACTTTGGTTTGGTTTTTTTTTGGTTTTTGGTTTTTTTTTGGTCAGCTCTTTTTTTTCCCAGCGAGAGACGGAGAGTTGAACTTTGTTTTCCTAGGATTTTGGGGTTTTTTGGTTCTCTTCTTCTCTTCTGGACTGTTTCAACAACATCTGAACCCATCAGGAGAATTTTCCCGGAGGCCCGGGGGGGTGGGTCCTCGCTGACCAGCTCCGAGGAGGAGAGAGACCGCACCTACAGAAGGACCCTGAAATCTTCTCAGGTTTTCTCTCCACAGCGAGAGATTTCACTATTTAGCATCATTATTCCTTTCCTGTGTGTTTGGTAAATAAATAGCTTTTATCTCTTTCACTTTCCTCCGAGGAAAATTTTTTTTCCCAAACCTGGGGGGGAGGGGTGGTTGCAACCTGCCTTCTATCAGAGGCTACTTTCCTCCAAATTTGTCCAAACTGGGACAATCTGCCACTTCCAAAAGTGCCCATCAGTTCCACCGCCAGGAGCACAGCAGCAGCACAGGGATCAAAAAATACGGGATGATGTTGGTCCTGATGAGCAAATCAAACTCTTCCAGCTCCGGGTTTGTTTCGCAGCACCCAGCTGAGCCCACACAGGGCTTTCCCAAGCCTTTGGAGGATGGGATCTCCTGACTCCTCGTTTTTCACACAATCCCAAGGAACAGGCAGCTCATTTTGCCCATCACGAGGGACCGAGCATGGGATTTATATCCCATCCCCGTCCCGGACAGGGCTCAGCCCCGCAGGAATTAAAGGTCATGGAAAAACAACGCTTGGGTTGCTGTTATTTTGCAAACGACATTTGTGTTCCCACTCTCTCCACAAGGAGAGGGAACTGCTGTGAGCGGGGAGATCCAACCCCGCTTTTCCATAACCTCGTCCTAAGTTCCCAAGGGTTCCACATCTACTCCTCGGGGGGAAAAAAAAAACCCACAAAAAAAGGGGCCTAAGAATAACTTTTGGAGTAAATTCAGTACTAAATATAACGCACTTAAAGCACTTCAGAGTAAGTTCTCATACAGGCAATCCCACAGGGAGAAGGGGATAAATATCTACAATGGCACTACAATGGCATCCAAAATAATTTTTTGGGGTAAATTTGGGAGTTCCCGAGGTGACTTTGGGGTCCCGGATTTTCCACCTACCGGGGCTGATTTTTGGGGTGATTTTGGGGGTTCCCGAGCTGATTTTTGGGGTGAATTTGTGGGTTCCCAAGGTGACTTTGTGCTCCTGGATTTTCCACCTGCCGGGGCTGATTTTTGGGGTGATATTGGGGGTTCCCGAGCTGATTTTTGGGGTGAATTTGTGGGTTCCCGAGATGACTCTGTGCTCCCGGATTTTCCACCTGCCGGGGCCGATTTTTGGGGTGATTTTGGGGTCAATTTGGGGGTTCCCGAGCTGATTTTTGGGCTGAATTTGTGGGTTCCCGAGGTGACTTTGTGCTCCCGGATTTTCCACCTCCCGGGGCTGATTTTTGGGGTGATTTTGGGGGTTCCCAAGGTGACTTTGGGGTCCCGGATTTTCCACCTACTGGGGCTGATTTTTGGGGTGATTTTGGGGGTTCCCAAGGTGACTTTGGGGTCCCGGATTTTCCACCTACTGGGGCTGATTTTTGGGGTGATTTTGGGGGTTCCCAAGGTGACTTTGGGGTCCCGGATTTTCCACCTACTGGGGCTGATTTTTGGGGTGATTTTGGGGGTTCCCAAGGTGACTTTGGGGTCCCGGATTTTCCACCTACTGGGGCTGATTTTTGGGGTGATTTTGGGGGTTCCCAAGGTGACTTTGGGGTCCCGGATTTTCCACCTACTGGGGCTGATTTTTGGGGTGATTTTGGGGGTTCCCAAGGTGACTTTGGGGTCCCGGATTTTCCACCTACTGGGGCTGATTTTTGGGGTGATTTTGGGGGTTCCCAAGGTGACTTTGGGGTCCCGGATTTTCCACCTACTGGGGCTGATTTTTGGGGTGATTTTGGGGGTTCCCAAGGTGACTTTGGGGTCCCGGATTTTCCACCTACTGGGGCTGATTTTTGGGGTGATTTTGGGGGTTCCCAAGGTGACTTTGGGGTCCCGGATTTTCCACCTCCCAGGGCTGATTTTTGGGGGTTCCCAAGCTGATTTTTGGGGTGAATTTGTGGGTTCCCAAGGTGACTTTGTGGTCCCGGATTTTCCACCTCCCAGGGCTGATTTTTGGGGTGATTTTGGGGTCAATTTGGGGGTTCCCGAGCTGATTTTTGGGCTGAATTTGTGGGTTCCCGAGGTGACTTTGTGCTCCCGGATTTTCCACCTCCCGGGGCTGATTTTTGGGGTGATTTTGGGGTAAATAAAACAACAAATGCAATTATGCTGCTCCAGTCCCAGGGGAGCCGAAGAGCAACAGCGGGTCGGAAACAAGCACAGGAAATTGCGGTTTCTATTTGTTAAAAAAAGTGAAACGTGCTCTTGGCACTGCCTGATTTTGATGGAAACTTTAAAAACAGTGTGAATTTCCACAGGGGAAGGCGTCCCTGCCCAGGGCACTTAGTGGTGTGTGCAAGGGGCACTGTGACATCACGGCCCTTTTGGTGACAGAGTGGGGGGGTGACAGCTCACGTCCCCACCCCGCAGAGCTCCCGGTGCCAAACTGGGATGGCCTGAGCGGGGATTCCAGGCATGCCCAGCCTGGAGCAGCTCCTGTTCGTGGCCCTCGGGCTCAGCTGTTTCTACCCCGGCAGCAGCACCCGCTCCTGCCCGCCCTCCTGGGCCACCCTGGTGTGGGATGTGCCTCCCCTGGAGCTGGAGGAGAAGGGCGCTGCCCACAAGGGCATCACCATGCCAGAGCTGCTTTGTTGGAGCATCCCAGCCCTGTGCCTGCTGCTCCTGGGGGTTTTCCTCGGGTGCTCCCTCTGCAGGAAAGCCCGGAGCTGCTGGAGGAGGGTGAGGGAGAGGGTAAGGGCAGGAGGGTGGCCATGGGGACAAGGAAGGTCCTTCCCAGACTTTGCCCAGCCCCAGCAGGCAGAGGTGGGTCTGGGCCACGAGGAGAAAACCAGGACAGGCTGGGAATTGGAATGAGATGGGGTTTAAGGGACCTTCCAACCCAAACCATGCCACGATTCCCACACGAGCTCCTCCCTGGGGCAGCTCAGCCAGGCCCGAGTTTCTCCAGGAGAGGCCTGAGCTCCCTCTGTCCCCATCCCCACGCTGTCACCCTGTGCCTTCCAGAGATCTGGCAGGAAGGATGGATGCTCCTGCAAGACCTCCAGGCTGCTCTCCCAGCTGAAGGAAAACCCCGACTTGCTGAAGCGCTACCTGAGGCACCTGCACACGTGCAGGACATCCTCTGTGGAAGTGTTCCAGGTCAGGCTGGATGGGGCTTGGAGCAACCTGGCCTGCTTGGAAACGCCCCTTCCAGAGGGGTTGGGCTGGAAGGCCTTTACAGGCTCCTTTCCATCCAAATCTCTCTGTGATTCTCCAGAGGAAAGAGCAAGAAAATCTGGGAAGACTTCGAGGAGCAGGCGACGCATTCTGCTCCTTGCCCACAAATTCCCAGCTCTAGCCAGGCTCCCAGGAAGGCTGGACACTGCAGAGGACGGAGCTGTCCCAAAGCACAGGGACAGCACAACTTTGACAATAAAGGTTTGAGGTGAAGCTGTCTCCAGGGGAAATGGAACACGGAATGGATGCTCCGAGGAGCGGAGGGAGCGACCCCGCACTGGGAATGCTGCAAAGAGGAAACTGCCTTTCCATACCAAAGGGAAGGGATTCCTGGCTGGGAATGGAACTCCCAGAGGAGCTGGGGCTGCCCCTGGATCCCTGGAAGTGTCCAAGGCCAGGCTGGATGGGGCTCAGAGCAGCCTGGGATAGTGGGAGGTGTCCCTGCCCGTGGACTGGATGACTTTTAAGGTCCCTTCCAACCCAAACCATCCTGGGATTCTGTGAAATTAACCAGAAACCCCCATTTCCCTCCCATTTTGAGGTGTTAAATGATTTCTCTCATACCATTATCTCCATATTCCAGCCTCACAGCCAGGCCAAGAAGCCAATCCACCGTTTCTTGGCGTTCCTGTATTTTGAAGGGACAGTTCACATCTTTCATATACTGGGGAGCAAAGAGAAAACAAAACAAATGGATTTTAGGGATGAATCAGCTGGAGGCACAGAACTGCTGTGTGAGCAGCTGCTTTCCCACAGGCCCCACAGAAAATCTGACTTCACAAGAGGTGTCGCTGTGAAATTCCTGCTGCGGCGCCCGATCCGGGCTGGAGCGTCCCAATCCGGATCCAATCTGACATCTGGCAATGGAATTCCCTCTTCAATGGATGTTTTTTACTGTCAGACTGCACCCAGGGAAGCCCAAACCCCCTCGCCTTGCTCTCTGCTCACGTCACAGAGAGAAGGGAACAGGGGAAGGGGGAACGCACCGGAACAAAAACCTTCCCGCCTGGAATGAAGCTGCCTTAAGGCTGCCAGGAACCAGAGGATTCCCTGGAGAAGTAACAATTTTCACTTCCTTAGGGATTTTACATAACAAGAGAGGGGCCAAAAAGCGGCTGAGGTTCCGTCTGGGCTCTTCTGATCCCAGAACACGAGATCCAGCCCTGGCTGCTGCCACGGCTCCCAAAAACCAGGACGTGGTGCCATTCCGTTGTGTCCCTTTGCTGGAGGGACAGGAGTGCCACACAGCTGGGAACAGGATGCCAGGGGCAGGAAAGCAGGGATTCCCTGGCAGTTATGGAGAGGAGAGCCCAGCCAAGCCAGGAGAGGCACCACTGACACCACCACAGCTGCCGGGAATTCCGGATATTTCCGTTTCCCGACGGGATGTGGGAACGATTCCAGTTCCCCCTGCAGCTCCTGGGCAGCGAGCACAGCAAGTGATTCCAGGGGGAAGAAAAGCGGGATGAGCGGGCACTGGGAATCACAGAGAAAGGAAATGGGAGCCCAGAGGAAAAGCTCAAGAGCCCGGTGGTGACTCCGCACGCTCAGGAGCACAGAGGAGATGGCCCAGAGTCCACCTGGATCCCGAAAATCCAGCTGGAATGACAGGAGGTGCAGGGATGAGCCGCAGGAATTTCCCCCCACGTGCTGGCAAGGCCTGCAGGAGCCTCACCCACCTCCTTTGGGTGCGGGAGCAGCATGAATGCAGGAAAAAATCTGTTTATTTGCAGCCTTTCTGCTTCAAGAATCAAACCAGGCAGAACCAAACCAGATGGGGACGGATGCTCCACCTACTGAACAAACAACGCCGAGGGGAAAACTATGCACAAACCCCTCCCACCGGAACAAAACTCCCCCAGTTTGGCTCCAATAACACATTTCAATTCCTAGAAACAGAAGGGTTCACCAACAGGACGAATATCCCGAGTTATTGCCGTTACAGCAGCTGGTAAAGATCATTTACACCAGCACGGGTTTGGAGCAAGGAAATACCTTCTCGAAGGATTTGGGCCAGTCATCGCTGTGGATGTTCCTCAGATTCCCTCGGTCCTCGATCTTGTAGTGTCTGATTTTCTGGTCCTCGAGCCAGACAATGAAATTCCTGAACTCTGTTTCATCTGCGGGGAGGAGGAAACGAGGCAGGAATTAACCTGTATCTCAAGTTTTCATCCAGTTCATACAAAGCTTGATGCCTCTGAGCGTTTTCGCCATTAAAAGCCTACAGATATATATAAAAAGCCATTTAAATTGTGTGTTCTCTGACCAAAAATCCCCCCTGAGCGTTTTTCGTTTTCCAAACTGGCTGTAACCGGCTGGCCTCATTAAAAGGCATCAGCCAACAGATTGTTTTTACTGGGAGTGTAACTATAACTTATCAAACAGAGAAAGAAAGGTGAAAAAACAACGGAGAAACTGAGTTTCTAACTCTGTTTTCTGGACAAACGAGTTACATTAACGAATGTAACATTAACCCACACTCCTCACAAAAAACACGACATCAATATTGCGGCCGCACATTTTTCCCCTTTGCTGTTGACTCCTGTTGCTTGCTGACCCAAAATCCCGTTATTTGGGAGCCGGAATTCCACAATTCCCAGGCTGTGGCGCGCACGGGGATGTTCGGACTGGGTGGCACAGCAGGTCACAGCTCTGGGGTGCCACTGCTCCCTCAAAGCCCAGCTGGGAGATCTGGGCTCTGGATGAGGTTTAGTCGTGGAATCATGGAATGGTT
>VZTI01001510.1:0-19281 GCA_013397865.1 Struthidea cinerea
TTTTTTATTTGTTTCCGATTTACCTTTTGACAAATCAAACATTCTTTTGTAATTTGATTTGCAATTTCATAAATCCCTATGCATCCAAAGGTTCTAAGAAAGTGGTCCACCAGTGCCTTTGATCCCCAATGGGAATTCTGGTGGATGTTTGAAAGGATTTGGCGGGCCAATTGCTTATTTAGAATTTGGCGACCGTCTGGAAGGCGCCACTTACCCTCCTGGTCTTCTGTTGCTCCAATCAAAGTTAGCTTTTGTTTTTCACTCTCTGAGTAAATGGGCACAGGCAAAGCATCTTCACTGACGGCTGTTTGGTGCTTCTCTCCCGGTGATACTTTGATCTTGAGGATGGTTGTTTCTTCCGTGGCGGCTTCTTTGGCAGCGAGGTCAGCTAAATTGTTCCCTCTTGCTTCCACACTGGTCCCTTTTTGATGGCTGGGGATGTGGACCACAGAAATCCCTGCTGGTTTTTGTAGGTTCTCTAGAATTTTAAGGATCAATTCCCTGTGGGTAAGGTCTTTTCCTTTGGAGTTCAAGAAACCCCTTTCTGCCCAGATTTTGCCGAAGGTGTGCACTATCCCATAGGCATACCTCGAGTCAGTATATATCGTTCCAACTTTGCCACTTAGACAGTGCAGAGCCTTGTCCAGGGCATACAACTCGCAAATCTGGGCGGACCAGGTAGGTGGTAACTTCCCTTTTTCAATAACTTTGAATTGAAGGCCGTCGACGAGCACGTAGCCGGAGCACCGCTTCCCGTCCACGACCCTCGAAGACCATCAATAAATATCTTTTCTCCTTCGGGAATTGCAATATCTGTGAGGTCTTCCCTCACCTTCGTTTGGAGATCTATAACATTTATGCAGTTATGTATTAAATTAGATTCTTTGTCCGTAAACCCGTACAAAAACTGGGCAGGATTTTGCATCGTACAGGTGGTCAGTGTAAGATGTTCAGTGTGGAGGAGGATGGTTTCATAGTTGACCATCCTCGGGTCTGTAATCCAGTCTGCCGACCGCTGCGTTAAAATGGTCCTGATGGAGTGCAGTGTGTGTACAGTTAGAGTTGCCCCAAATACCAGTTTTTGACTCTCCGCAACCAGAATGGCCGTTGCGGCTATCAACTGAACACATACTGGCCACCCCCGTGCCACAGGGTCCAATAATTTGGATAAGAAAGCGACAGGCTTTCGGACACCACCCCAGTCTTGGGTCAGCACACCGTAGGCCGTGTCTTTCTCCACGTTAACATACAGGTCGAAGGGCTTCTCCAATTCTGGGAGGCTTAGAACCGGGGCAGCAGTTAATTTATATTTTAATTCGTTCCGTTTTTTTGTATCCAATTCGGTCCAATTGACCGGTTCTTCTTCCGTTAGTTTTTCATACAAGAATTTGGCAGACTGGGTATACTGGTCAATCTACAGTCTGCAATATCCCAATAGTCCTAACAATTGTCGAATTTCTTTTTTTGCTTTAGGAGGAAGCAGTTTTATAATACCTTCAATCCTTTCTGCACTCAGCTTCCTTGTGCCGTGTCCAATTAAATGGCGGAGGTACTTTATCTCTGGTTTTACAAATTGCAATTTGGGCTTAGAAACACAGAGCCCTTTCTCACCTAGGAAATTTAGAAGCCGAATCATTCCTAATTTGACTGTGGATTCTTCCTCTCCTGATAGGAGCAGGTCATCCACATATTGTATAATTTTTGTCCCTTCGGGTGGAGAAAAGGTGGGTAACAACTCCTCCAGTGCCTGACCGAAGAGCGTAGGCGCCTCGGTAAAACCCTGAGGAAGTCGTGTCCACTGTAACTGTCGCTTTCTGCCTGTGTCTGGATCCTCCCATGTGAAAGCAAAGATGTTTCTACACGTAGGATCCAGTGGGCATGACCAGAAGGCGTCTTTTATGTCAATGACTGAGAACCAGGTATGGGAAGGAGGAATCTTGGTTAGCAAAGTATAAGGGTACTGGACAAGGGGATACCTGGTTAGGACTCGATCATTGACCTTCCGCAGATCTTGCACCAAGCGGTACGTGCCATCTGGTTTGCGAACAGCCAAAATTGGGGTATTAAACGGGGACTTACACTCCTGAAGGATGCCATCTGCGATGAGGTCCTCGACAACAGGCTTCAGTCCTCGTAGTTTCACTTTAGAAAGAGGATACTGTGGCACTCGGATGGGGTTGGTGCCTGCAATTAAGGTCACAGTCAAAGGAGTCATGTCCAGTTTTCCCCTATTGCCTGGGTTAGCCCAAACAATAGGGTTAATGTCCTTTTCATCCGCTAGACTCAAGACGAACAGCTTAGTTCTCATCTGTCCGCCTTGGGGAACCACTCCAATCCTGAGGGGAATTTGGAAATCCCTGCCCAGGAGGTTGGTCCCAGCTTGAGGTAAATATAAAATGTCGTTTGTGTGAACAAGTCCGTTACCAGCGATGGTAACGTTTCTGATGATGGGAACCGCGAAGGTTTCTCCCTTTGCTCCTGAGATGTCTAATGTATCTTTTTTGCTGATGTAGCAGCCTTTTATGGGGGCTGCGACACAAGTTCTTTCCGCCCCAGTGTCCACCAAGAAGGTGACCAGTTCCTTGTGGGGACTGACAGGTAGGGTTATCAAGGGCTCTCTCAGGTGGTGTTTGGTCCCCACTGGGTAGAGCCCCTGACACCCTAAGTGATTGAGAATTTGGTCCTCCACCTGGGTGGTCTGCTGGTCTCTTTGCCTCTTGTAACATTGCCAGGTCCCATGACCTGGCTGATTACAGTAACTGCAAAAGCGTCCGTTGCGGTCAGTGGGCCCTCTATATTCCGGCTGGGACCTTGTTTGCTCAGGTCTATGTTCGGGGGCTCGATTAGCTGGTTCCCCTGATTTCATAATTTTTGCTTTCGTCTTCCAATTTTCTTCATCCCTCCGGACATACACCTTTTGGGCCTCCTCCAATAAATCGTTCAAAGGTCTCTCTGGCCATCTTTCTAATTTTTCCAATTTACGCCTGATGTCCGGCCAGGAGTGCATTACAAAGTGTACCTTGAGGATGGTCTGCCCCTCTTCACTTTCAATATCAATTTGGGAGTACAGCTGGATGTTGTTCCTCAGTCGGGTCAACCAAGCTGAGGGGGATTCATTTTTCTCTTGTTCCCCGGAAAAGGCTTTTTTCATGTTACTGACGCGGGGAACAGCTTCTTTAATTCCCTTAACGATGAGCCTCCTGTACTCCGTCATGTGTTCTCGATCCAATTTGGAATTTGGATCCCACTGGGGATTTTCGACCGGCAATTTTCTCTCCCCAGGGGGTGCCTGATTGTCGTTACGTTCTCGCTCCCAAATTTTGATGGCAGCAGTTCGGATCAGTTTCTGTTCCTCCATGGTGAAAAGTGACTGGAGGATGGATTGCATTTCTGGCTACGTGTATATATTTGGCCCCAGAAACTGATCGAACTGCTGGGACAGTCCAGTTGGGTCACTTAACAGATTTTTCATTTCCCTTTTAAATTCCCTCACCTCAGAGGATGAGAGGGGAGTGATGACATAACCAATGCCACCGTGAGCACCCCCCCATTGGTACCTCTTGAAGAGGTAACATCTTTGAAGTTGTGGGGGTGTCTGAACAACCGGGGCATAGTGTGCAGGCTAACTTCGTTTGCTTTCCCCTAGTCGAGTAGGTGTGTCCCACTGGACTAGGGGAAATAGTTTTTGTATTTGGCTTGGCCGCTTTTGGAATTTTAGGAGGGTGTGATGGAGTACAAGGGCTTACCTCTGGGCAGGTTGGTTGTGACCCGGTTGAGGAAGTGTCATCACCGTCCTCTTCTGTCTGATTTTCGGTGGAGTAGGCTGGAGGGAATATGTCCAGAGGATCCCATCTCTTTGGTTGTTTTAATTTATCTTTTGGTTTTTCTTGGTTTCCTTTTGATTTATTGTTTGGACTTTCTCTTTGTTTCCCTTTGATTGGGAAAATCTTTTCAGATTCCAATTTGTGGTTCCAATAATTTAGCCATAATTTAGCATATTCTAATTGTTCCAGTTGCTTTGTACCTTTGTATTGTAGGTACATGATTAGAGTTTTGCAAATCCAGGCCTCTGTAGTCCCATACCTTGGCCACTTTAAGGATTTATCCTTGCAAATATTTTTCTTTGGCCACTCGAAAATGCAATACTGAACCATTTGTAGTTTGTCTTTTTCTTTCGTTTTCCTCTCAGTCCACTAACATTAGTCCCAGAGGACTTTCAGGGAGGATTTGGAGGTTCTTTGGGAGGCCGGATCTCTTGCTGTTTACTTGTCCCATATCTACGGTTATAGATGTGGGGCAATTAAACAACAATTAAGTATTTGATAAATTAAACCAACTAGAGAGATGGACACAGACTCTGAGCAATCAAGACCCTTTCAGGTTACCACTGACGCAAGGGAACTCTCAATAGTAACACTTGACAATTAACAATAACTACTAACAAGTAACAACAGCTAGCGATTTTAACAACAATTAACAACAATATGTAAGGAAATATCAACAATAGTAATTTAAATGTATACTATTAAAAGAATGAATATATATATGTATTTGAATATAGATCTTAATAATTGTGGGTATTAAAAAAATTATTTAAAATGTAAATATTAATCTTAATTTAAATTATTACTGTGCAATATAATTATAAAGGAATACCAATAAACCAATTATAATGTATTCAAAATGGCTGACCACCGTTGGAATTAAACAGTTCAATTGTAAATATAAATGTAATAATTTAAAACCTTTAAATGTAATCAGAATATATATAGGTATAATAGTACTTTAATTATGAAAACAAAATGGCCGACCCCCGTGGGAATCGGAATTGGAGTAATTCAAATATAAATAAATATATATACGACTGTAATAACTTAAAGTTCAATTAATATAATGTAGTTCTGTATAATGAATCAATTCGAGGAAACCAAAATGGCTGACCCCGTGGGAATTGGACAATTCAAATGTAAATAAATATAAATGTAATCAAACCCCTTTAAATATAATAAGGATATATGTACATAATAGCAATTCAATTATGAAAACAAAATGGCTGACCCCGTGGGAATCAGACCATGGGAAAACAATAAAATACAATTGTAAAGTAGAACGATTTAAAATTAAATTACTAGATAGTCAATAGATTAAAATATCAAACAATTGGTGAAATAATAAATTCAAATGTATCAACAAGTTCAAACCACAAACTACCAAAGTTATAAATTGGAAGATTGCTAAACAATTAAATATATGTATTAAACTGAACAATATGGCTGACACTCAAATGAGAAAGGCAAACGTAAATATGGCTGACAATGGTAATTAAAAAAACTTCTAAAGAGTATTGAATTAAAGTAAATATGTCGGTAAATTAAAATCACTTATAACAGTTTAAACTTAAAAATACAATTTGAGCAATAGTCAACGATATGAAATCACAATATACATATAAAACTTTTAAAACAGCCAATCAATATAATTTCAATTCAATAAATGAAACGTCGGTTTTATAAAACTTTATTATGCGTCTTCTCACTGTGGAGTAAAATCATTTTCAAAATGGCCATTAAACAGTATTCGTAAGTTAAGATGGAGGGCCCTCCGCCTAATTCGGGGAAGAAGGAGGAAGTGAGTATTTTAAAATGGCGGGCTGCTAAGCAATTCCCGCCGAAAAGCTAAGTAAAATGGCGGATTTTCCCGCCTCAGGGGGACACGAGGTAGAAGAAGAAGGGGTAAAATGGTGGGCGTTCCCACCTTAGGAGAAGAGAAAGAAGAAAGAGAGGGGTAGGTTTTCTAAAATGACAGCCTGCCGGGCAGACACTGTCTCTAATTTCGCGCACGGATTTAAAAGGGTACTTTAAAAATTAAAATTTCTTTCTTTTTGGGTATCCCCCCGCTTTTGGGTCTGCCGGACCCCGGCTGCCTCCCTGTACCCTAAAAAAAGGGAGCGCGTCACTGTCCGACAGTTGCCCGAGGGTTGCCACTCACACCGCACTCACGCTGGGGCTGGCCGAACCCCACACAGTCACACAAGCAAACCCCCTCACTCACTCGGGGAGATACAACTAAAATTTTCTCTTAAAAGAGAAAAAGGGAAAAATGGCTAAAGGTCCCACTTAGGGGATTTAAGTGCTAAAGGTCCCGCTTAGGGGATTTGGCCTCACCAGCTCATTGTCCTGATGTCTTCTGCAGGGGATCTTCTGTTCTGCCGAGGTCCAGATGGGGTAGGGACTCCAAAAATCCAGGAAAAAATTTTAGGTCAAAAAATCAAAATTTTGGTAAAAATTACCAAAATCGGGGATTTTGCCCCAAAATGGAATCCCAGACGAGACCCCAAGAGTTGTTGTATAGAAGGAGACAACTCGCTTTGCGGTGAACCAAAAGATGTTTATTAAAGTCCACAACAAAGCGTCCGGAAATCCAGAAAATAAGATAAGGAACAAAAATAAAGATCATTAAAATAAAGGAAACAACAAAAATTAGAAAGCCGGGTCCGCGGAAATTAAATCCCCGGGCCACCGCACGGCTGCCCTGGACGGGAGCTGGGCAGCACCGAGCAGGCGATCCTGGATGTTGAAAGAATCGCTCGAAAAGGAAGAAAAAAAGCTATATGTCTCCGAGAGGAGATTTGAGGCCAGGCTCGGCACTGGGCTTCGACCACTAGCCACCACTGCCAGGCAGGGAGCAAGGGCAGAAGGCAGCACGGGCCAAAAAGCGGTCTTCTGGGGCGTGTGGCCCCTTTTATAGAGTGGGGCTCCCTCACCTGCCCGCCCCTGTCCGGCCCCCATGGCTCCAGCTGGTTGGTCTGCAGCAGGAATGAGGTAAGGCCTTCCCACCAATCGGCTCGAGTGTCTAGGGGAAGGTAGGCTGATGTCACTTGCTCTGAAAAAGGCGGGAAGGCTCCTCATTAGAATTCTGCGTTGCCATGGAGGCAAGTTCCAGGGGTGACAGTTAAGGGCTATTTTTAGCAAGTGGCAGTTAGGAACCCAGTGGAGCTGTCTCAAACCCCCAACTCAGAGAAATAAAGGATTTAAATGCAGAACATACAAAATCCCATGAATAAGTTAAATTAATGCATGAAACATTAACAATAAACTTTTGGGGACATAAGGCCATCTCTGGGGTGTCCGGGTTCGACTACTGGCGGCGAGATAGCCTTTGGGTGTGAGGGCTGCTTCTGGGAGTGTCCGGGATCGACTGGCCTTGATGAAGCAGCCCTTTTAAACTCAAACTTGAACTATAACATTAAACAGTTTTAACACTTAACTTTGAACAATTAACATTAAACGATTAACATTAACCAATTAACATGGAATAATCAACTAAATTAAAAGTGTCACAGATGGGATAATCAATCAGCAAAAGACCAACACGATTTTTATATATAACGATTTGTTCAATGACAGTCCCAAGCTTAACTGATTACTGTGCTTCTAAATCCAGCAAACTCAGGAATTTAAATATTATGAGTTGTCAAATCTAAAAGGCAGTGCATCTCTTCAACTATTTACTGTATGTACGCTCAAGAGGCTGCTTGTCTGTTCCACAGCACACCTCTGTGCACCTCAGATGCTCCTCTGGACAATGCACATGCTCATCTTCCTTGCCTGTGCTTATCCACCACAGCACTCCATCATGGAGCTCTGCAACTGCACAGAGTTCTCATTGCCACTGTTTTTTTCTAGACTGCACCCTTAAAACCTGTAATTCTGAAAGGTATCCTAGGTTTAAGTTAATCTAAATGACGTTCTTTAAGAAAAATTACATACTCTACATTTTCGTAACCTTTTGAAATGACAGTGAGTTAATATCTGTTAATTAAACTGGTAACATACAATAACCTTGTTCATCAATGACTATTGATGACAATTGTAATTTGTTATGACAGTGTGATTGCAGTGTGTGAGCACGCATGACCACATTGGGGGGGGCTTAACAGAGAAAGACTCTAAATATTGTTCTTTAAAAAATCATTTATTCCTTATGAAGAAAGTAGAATGAGGATCTTACGTAACCCCCCGATATTCATAGCAGCTAATACAGCATCAGGTTGCTGCATTCAATCCCCTGCATATAGACCACTATGAAATTACTCTGACTGGCACGAAAAACACATATACCCAGTCACAAAGCATGGAATTTTACCCCAAATACTCGTAAATCCATTGTGTCTGCTTTATTTTAAGGGGCAAAACACACATACACTTAAAAAACAAGAAAAGAGTGATAAGCCACAGAATTTTCATTGTGTATATTCCTTTGGATTTTCTCATGAAACTTCCGTATGTCCTGATTAGAACACATACAAAAATATCTAGAAAGATGAATTAATTGTGCAAAAAGATGAAAAAGAAAAAAAAAGATACTTTCTAGTTCATTAAAAATCCCAAACATCTTCTCAAATGGAATGACATAGCTGCGTTGATCATCACTCACGTATCCCAGATTAAGGGCAGTTACAGCTGTATGTGCACCATGCAGTCATTTATCTAGGTACCAAGAAAAAATTGTGAGACACTTCAATTTCCATGAAGATAGGAGAAAAAAAAAAATTCCCAGAATAAAGCAAATAAATGCACAGAAATCCAAGCAAAGTTTCTGAACATTCACCCAATAATAAAAACATGAAAAGGTAGAAGACTGTGACTGTCCCAAAAGACATCAGCATGGAAAATACAATTCCAGCTTTAAAATGTTGCTTTGCTTTTCATAAAAGTATTTGCAACTGTGTGGAAATTTAAAGACAGGTACAATTCACATCTGCAAATGGCCACAATGATTTGAAAAACTGATAGTGTATGCATACAATTAAGTCCTGGAGTACTAATGATTCTACTTAACATTTGTTCAAGGTATCAGAGGCACGTCCAGTTCAAGCTAATGGTTTCAGTGCAGAAGATGCTGAAGTCTGTCGTGGTTGGTTAGTAAGTAAGATCACAACAAAGAAACAATTCATACACAACAGTGCTTGTTTGCTTCTAAGAAGTTTGGTCTGGGCTGACAATCCCCCTGCTATTCTTTGTCTGGACATTTTTTCTAGAAAAATATAGGGGAACTCAGTCTTCTGAAATCAAGAGTTACTGTCTTTCTGTCAACCTCTTACTGTACAACCTACAGTATGTTTTCTTTGGTCAGGAAGTGTCACTGTAAAGATCTCCACTGAACATATTTACTAAATGTGTGATAGGGCTGTGCTGAAAAACTAATGTAGTGTTAGATATATATTTACAGAAGATATTAGACCATCAGATATATTGAGAAAAGATTGTGCTCTAAAGGCCCCTGGTTGAAAGAAACAAACCAAACCAAACCACTCAGATTGTCCCTCCAAATTACTTCACGGCAGCTGGAATCCAGGCAATCCTACTTGTACTTCTAATTCAGGACTATAGTTGGAAGAATGTTAAGGATTTAAGTATGTGCAGTGAAATAAATGCAGGTTTGCCTTTTAATTTTCCCTTCTGACAGTACTCAGGCAGGAAGGACAAGATTCTCACTTCAACTGAAATGCAAAACACCAAAGGGTTTTATACAGTGCAACAATGCCTAATTGCATTACTGTGCATTTTTACTATTTGCTTCTTCCAAGAGCCACTCAATTCCGTTTAGCAATCCATCTAAAGTTGCAGCTACAGCGTCCTGCATCTGTGGGGAAAAAAAAAAAAGTTAATGTACTAGAGATAACGACTAGCAGGATCTAACAGTATTTTAGTATCACTCTGTGTCTATCTCTAAAGTCAGAAACACTCATATCAAATCTAAATTTTTTATCACTAGTGTAAAGGTCCCTTAGGCAAAAAAAATTTTGTAAGAGTAAGAAACAAAAAAACCCCTCGTATTAGGAAAGCTTTCACTCTTGGTATCGGTGAATTTTTTTCAATTGTTCCATCAGCTATTCTGGAACATTATACTTACTTTACAGATGGCAATCCACTTGAAAATTATTCCTGTAACTCTTAGAGCAAAAATGCTGCTAGCTTTAGACTTCTATGCATATTATTAATACTGAGATTTTGTAATATCTCATCCAGTGGCTATTATAAATGGTATGTTGTGTAAAAAGCCTATAAACATTTTCCTTATGAAAACAAAGGAATTATCTCAAATCAGAGTTTTTTCTGACTAAGTTATTCTTCAGCTGCACAACATCAACAAAAATTAATCCTGTGTGGCTGAACCATGCTGACAGATACTGTACTTGACAAGCATAAAAAAACAGGTTCAGGACCTCAGGACCTCACATCCTAGGTTAAAAACTGATCTGTCAAAAACTGAAGACATCACATCAAGCAAGTGACAGTAAACAGTCTCCTAAAAATGTCCCAAAAATCTATCTTGTGTCCAAGGTTGTGACTCAGGAAATTTAGATTTAAACGAACTGAAGCTTCCTTACTCCCTTCAAGACCATCACTTGTCCTTCCTTACATTCTGGCTCCATCTGAAGTCTCTACTGTGCTTCTGGGCAAGTCCCTTAGCTCTTTGTGTTCAGACAGGTTCATGATTCACCTCAGAGGACCAGAGAAACTAAATCCTCCACTTGAGTGGAGAGCTTATGTACTAGAGTTGAAAGCTGCACACTTGCTTAGGTAGGTATGGTTCAGGAATGTGAAAGCCTAAATTACATTTAAAGCGCAGAGAAACAGAAAATAAAGGTTTAAGAGCAAGTACCATCCAGGGCTGACGTAGCAGATTTAGTTGCAACTGATGTGCCACGTAAACACATGGAATTCTTTTCACACCAACGTGAGACACACAGGAGAAAACCAGCAGAGGTCTGTTTGGAGGCCCGAGGGCTGGATCAATCATTGCCAAAATACGAGCCAGCTCCTCCTGACGATCATGCTCTAAGAAACAATTTTTAATATATGAGTCTTAAGTATATGCAAATACGAGGTGTTTTCATTTTTGGGTGGTTTTTTTTTTTCAGAGGTGATGAGACAGAGGGCTGGAAAGGCCAAATAATCTTGTTCTGCTTATCACAAGACTGATTCATCTGCCCTTGTCTGCCCTTACACAGATAATTGATGACATTTAAAGATCTCCACAGATTCTACAGGCAGCCTATTTCAGTCCTAACATCAGAGTGTTTTCTGAGTACCTCACAGAGATCAAAATTGCAACAAGACATTCAGAAATACTCATACACTGCAAAGTCAGCAGCTCTTCCCTACTGAATGCACTTTTCTCCTTAGTGTATCCCTTCAAATTTTCTTTACTTGCCTCTTTCCTGAGCTAGCCCTTTTCTTCCATTCAAAGCTGATGAATGTAAAGACAATTACCATAATTGTTATTTGGATTACCATCTTACAGGACTAACCTCATTCAGACTAATTGCATTTTTTACTGTTTTCCTGGTGAAAGTTGTTTCCAGGCTATTACACCACAAACCATGTATTTTCAGGTTTCTCCTACACATACCCAAGGTTTTTGTTTATTTTGATTTGTTTTTTAATCCAGATAATTTCCCACATGTAATTTAGATAGCAACTGTACCAGTATGTGCCATAAACAAAACAAGGGGCCATAACCCCTAGGATGAGAGAGTGTCTAGGATAGGAGACCTCGTCAACAGGACAAGCCATGATGAAATAGCAGATTTTGAAAAGATCAGAAAATGGATTTTGACGTATTGCATATTCTTTGTAATCTAACACTGCAGTTATTCACGAACTGTAAAAAAAGAGAAACCCCTTACCTCTATGAGCTTCTGCATTGGCGACATAAATGAATCCATCAACTACTTCGCACACCTTCCTTACTTGAGCTATTACACTGTAGTGCACGGCTTGCTGATTCCCTACTATGCTGTTCTCTTGGTAAAACATCTTGTTCACAGCAACAGCTTGCTCTTCCCTTGCTCTCCTCCTTTCCACACTGAAAGATATGTCAGTATTTCAGTAGTCAGGTTAACTGAGAATGCCAAAACGAGATCTTTGAAAGTCTAGGCGGCACAGGAAAGGGACAGGAAAATGGGCTGAGCCAGGAAAAGAGTTTCACTTCTCTCTGCCCCCTCCTGCCCTGCTTTCTTTCCGAGTGCACGTGCAGAGGTGGTTAGCAATCTGCAAGATGCATATGAAAATACACTCCAGGGTTGAGTACAGAGTGTTTTAAAAGGGACTCAACCAAAGTATCAAGAGGGATAGAGGCACCTGTAATGCACCTGTCATACACCTTTGGTACATAAACAGTTTGGAAAAGCTTTATTACTTCCATGTGAAAACTCAGAGGTTGAAAAAAGAAAAGAAAAGCAAAGGCATGCATTGAAACTTCAATTTATAAGGGATATCCATGCATGAGCAAGTGCACATGCAAGTCACATGACAAGATTATGAAGAGAAGTAGGAAATAAATGAGAAACTGAACTTTTTAATTGGTGGAGAACACATCTTATCTTACCTCGTGGTGGAATACAGTGTAACAATATTGAATTTTTGACCATTGTTAAACTGAAAACTGACTCCTGATCCGATTCCTGCAGGGAAAAAAATGAATATATAAGATTACAACTATTTGGCTACTGAATACAATTAAATGGTAGTTCAGAAATTCCACTGGTGCCACAAAATGAATATATACAAGCCTAGATATTGCTGTTAGGGGTAGCGGATTTACTATTTTATAATTAAACTTCATACATGCTCCAAATTATCAGACTTTTAATTTAATGAAAATCAAGTCAATGGTATTAAAACCATTTCCTTATTTCTGATTATTAGACTTGAACCTAGAAATCTAAATCAGAATGGAGCCAGACTTGTGTTTATTAGCTGAAACTGGCATAGAAAAGGCTCCAGTTTGCTTATGACAAGCTACATTGAAAAAGACATGAGAGAAATAAAAAACCCACTAAAAATAATTTTCATGCTTCCTATAAAAACAACTTAATTATTCTAATTCTGCTATGCTGAAATAACCATTAGGTAAAAAGTAACACATTTTTGTCTCTGGCTTGGACTGAAGTTAAATTAGACTTTCAAAGCTACTCTTTTAAATATAAAAAAAAATCCCTCACCTGCTCTTGTAACTCTTTTAAATAAAATTTACATCATTTGATATCAGAATAATGAATAATGTAAGAATCAGCCTTGAGTTCCTGTATAAAATCACAAATGTGTTTTTTAGCCACTTACTGCAAGCAGTACTGAAAGAAAGGCCTGTCTGCATTTATCAATTACAACAGCAGCTGTAACGTGGAATTTTGGATGGAAATAGAGGCAGCAAAATGATTCTTCTGACAATGTGCAAATTTAATCGTAAATTCACTGAAGCTATTAGTTTGTCCCAAACGTTCACTGCATTTATCCCTCTGAACAAATCAGAGAGAAAATGGTTTGTTTTTACCACGATTCTACTGAATTTTAAGGATACGAAAAAAATCATTCCTTTTTTTAATTTCTCCTCCCAAGTTTTTTGTGTTATATCTATTTACAAGATATGAAGGCCAAAAGCCAAAACCATCATTACCATGAATTTGTCTTTGAGGTAGGCCAGCTACTAGCAGAATTTCTGGGCATGTCATCATCTTTTGTACTAAAGAGTCATCCAGCTCTTCCAAACCTGGCCCAAACATAGCAAAGCGAGGTTCTGCCTGAGTGACTAGTGATTGCAAAAAGGAAGTCACAGCCCCATACCGGGGACGGCTTGTTTTCAAACTTCTTCTACCTTGAGGACAGCTCCTTTTATATCTGTGTAAAATAGATGCAACTAGAAATTAAACACAAAATACAAAAGAGGTATTAATCAAACAATATAAATTGATTTAGGTCCCACACCTCTCATGCTTTGCTACTGGTACAATTCAAAGCATAGGTCAAAAATTATAAAGGTCCAAACTGATGATGGTTTCAAGTACAGTATAGTACCAGTACAAAGCAGGCAAAGGCATCAGTTCTTTTGAAGTCCAAATGCTGACTTCTTGGACCTTAGTACACTTCTATCTACAGATCTTTCCGTTTATTAAAAAAAAAATCACTAATTCCCCATCCTCACTAAAAACACAATATAGGTAAAATAACATAAAAGTAGAAGAGCCACATTAAAAATTAAATTTAAAAAATGAACCTTGTGAGTGCATTTGAAACCTTAATTAGACTGCTTTTGTGTTTGTGACAGGTAACCACCTGAAAAGAACCATTTTCCCTGTAGGTGCAGAGCATGCAAGCTGTGGAAGGAGACAAGTGTCGTCTGCAAACTTATATGCTTGTTTGGTGGGGACGCTAGAAGGCATGGAAAGACTGGTAATTGAGGCGAAGAGTAACAGTCAGACAGACATCCTAGAGAAGCAGCTTCAGTCTGCTTCTGTAGACATGGTAGGCTGCTGCTGGACAAACCACATCAAGGAAGTATCAAATGTGTGCTCCTTAATACCCACACTGAGATGCTTCAGTTGAGATCAGCAAAATCGCTAAGTGCATGCAGACACAATGGAAATCAGTGACAGGTGGTTTCAAATAGGCAGTTCAGACCTAAAGAGATTTAAATCTAATTTCAAAAGCAGTATATATTTTGCAGTTCAAATTCTGGGTGTATCATTCCCATCTGTTAAGTAGGGTTGAAGGGCACAGAAGTTGCACAAGTTGGTGCACTTACCACAAGGCAACATATTTAAGCACCGCCTTTGGAAAATATAACTGCAAATAAATCAAAAATCTCAAACAAATCCACAGACCACTACTGCAAATTAAGGGGACTGAATGAAGTTTAGAAAAGAAATCACCATAGAATAATCTACTTGTTTTAAGAGTTCTTCTCAGCCATCCAAACACATTTAGTGTGTTGCTATGCTTTTCTATACTACCTGAAACCAGTCTCTGTCTTACAGCCTTTGACAATCAGAGCTAAAACAATACAACTTGTTAATCTGTGCACATTCTGTGCACTTTTCTATTATGAGGTCTTCCACATACGATGAAAAAAAAAGATTCATTCCACTTGCTGTAGTTTGAAGACTTCTTGGTACTTTTATGAAAATGCTTGCTGTGGCACTGAGAGCAAAGAACACATCTTTATCAAGATCAATGGTATGCAGAATTTCTGTGCCAGACATGCAGTTTACAAAAAGCTTTAATTTTTTTACAATGTTTTACATTCTTTTGGAGTTCCAAAAAGAGAGAGCTAACCAGACCATGGAACAGGAAATTGTGTTTCCAAAACAAACAATGGATTTGAGACACATCACAATTTAAACAGCGGCTTTCAGCAGAGCTTTATTGCTGTAAATATGAAAGATGCCTGAGGGCTGAGTAATACTGCTGCAGGCACACTTGGAGTCATGTAAGAGAACATAGACATACTTACACTGCCATATAATCATACAGTGCATTGTCGCTGACCTCTGAAAAGGCCTTATTAAAAATCTCCACATCTGGGAGTGATTTCCAATCAACAGATGTCCAAGAGGGGAGATCCCGCAGGAGAAAATACCTCCACAACAACGGGTCTTGCACAGCAGCCCTCCAGTAACAACTTGTGCTTCCTAAATGGCACAAATCCTGGGGCGAGAGGAAGGACATGATGCTCAGCTGCACGTCGATCTGAAAACCATTGAGAGCAGCGGTTTAACGACTCCGGAATTCAGCAGTGAAGAAGGACAGGGTGGGATGCAGGGCTTTGTTGTCCGCCCCCCGCCCCGCCCTGTGACCGGGCCCTACTCACCGGCAGCATCTGCAGAGCGCTCACTCCCTCCGCACCGTCCGGGGGCGTTGGGAGCGGGGCCGGCGCGGTGCCGCCGCGCTCGCGGGTGCCCCGCATCCAGCGCTCCCGGAGGACGCGCAGCCCGCCCCGCACCGCGGCCTCCAGGCCGGCGCCGCGNACAGCCCCGCGCACGCTCCGCCAGCGCCGGGGCGCTGCGGGCCGCAGCGCGGCTGCCGCACCCACTCCCCAGTACGGCACTACACTTCCGACCTGGAGTCCAGGAGTCCTTTGAATGCGCGTTTTTAATGCAACAGAAGTACACATTTCGGTTGGAAAAAGAAAAAGTAAGTAAGACACTGAAGCAGAGACAACCTCCTTCAGCGTGCTCTTATGTCACAAGTTTTCCTCTGGCACAGACAATGCAGCGGCTCTTAGTTGTGGGACTTCACAAAGTAATGCAGCATTTGTTTTGCAGTTGTTGTGTTCCAGCCTTGGCCTTTTAAGGGTCCCTCACATACGGCCACATATTTTGTTAACATGTTTCTCCCTGTTTCTTGGAAATCCAGCGATATGTTCTGTGATCTGCTGCCCAGGTCGCTGTTGGACACAGGATCAATTGACTCAAGGCTTTCCTGCTTCCCCTCTCCACAGTGTTTCAGTCCCCAGTAGCACATTTCTCCACTGTACATCATTGCCAGTAAGTGAGTGTCACTAAATATACCTGCAAAAATAATTTAGATCAAGTACTTTATTGTTCTGCAATAAGCAAGTACACAGCTTGTTAACTTTCAGTAACACTGGGGGAAAAAAAAAATTCCAGAAAGACAGCATAAGTATATAATTATATAAATGTATAATGCTCAGTAGAAAACCTAGATCAAGACCATGCTCATTTCTCTGTCCAGTTTGGCCCTCCATGTTGTTAAAATCTTTTAAGATTGCCATAGAAATATTATTTCTATAATTTTGTTTGTCTTTTTATCTCATAGCATTTAAGTATTTCTTTACAGCCTGTTTAGCACAGGCATGACTGTATATATTCACTTTAGAATATTTCTGTGCCTCCCACAATTTAAGTCTAAAAGATACTGTTTGATCATCTTAAGTCAGGTTAACCAGCAGCAGCTTTAATATTTGAACTGAAAGGCACATGTGTGTCTTTCACAAAACAAAAAATGCTGCTAAATAAATCCTCAACTTGGGTTTGCGTTATGGAGCTATATAGGAGCAATGCCACTTTCAGATGAAATTAAGCAAGAAGATGCTCCATCCCACTACAGTCAGAGTAGAGCTGGTTTTCAGTGTGCTCAGCGTGGACACTGTGTCCTCAGCACCAGCTGTTTTACTTTACAAATCCCCTCCTACTGCATCACCCTACCTGTATCACACTGATGCAGCCAAAGATCCTCCTGTAAATGCACAAAAGGAATGAAACCTATGCAAAGCTAAATAAAATGGTGACAGAGATAATTTGCCAAAACTAACCAATTCTGCATATAGTTTGTACCTGCGTGAAGTCTGTAATTGTGTTTGTATCTGCGCTGCCCTAGTACTAAAAGGGAAGACCAGTATGTGAACCTCTGGCACCCTCTGCAGTCGTATTTGTGCCTGAAGCATCTGTCAGTTGTGAACTACATGGTTGTAAAATACTGTGTGTAAACACTGCCAGCGTAAAACACTGCTGTGCATCAAACACTCATTGCCTCAGTTCAACTCCCTCCAGTACACTCATAAACACCGGGAAAATGAGACTGACAACTCCTAAAATTCATGAGTCAAAAAAATAAAGGCGGGGGGGGCACTGGTCCCTGCTTCTTTGCCTCATTTATTATTTTCTTGTTATAAAAGTGTCAGGTCTTGAATACAAATTAAGTGTAACAATAAAAACACACAAAAAAGCATTGCATAAAGCAGTTATTAAGAGGAGTGGGTTGCGGGATTTTTTTACCTTCGCTGAGTAATCTAGCTGTATCTTTATCTTGAAGTGAGACATCTCCATCTAGTTGAAGAGGGCATCTAAAGCTAAGCATCTTCATCAAGTAATGAACTCCATCATTAAGACACTGAGTATGGTCAAAGAATTGAGGAAAAAATAAGTTCCAGTTAAATTAATGATAAGCAGAAATAATTCTTTCTATGAAGTCCCCAAAATCCTAATTAAAGAAAAAAACACAAAAAAACCAAAAAACCAGCCATATTTTAAAAGTGAAGAGTCAAACTTTAAAGCTGTATTCACAAGCTCATAGAACACTTTCATCTCCTTTACCTTTTTAAACGTGGCAATGTTTTCTTGTAGCCATTCACTCCTTTCTTTTGCTGTATGGCAATACATGTAAAGCAGGGCTCCTTTTCTCCAGTAAAGACATTCTAACAACTCTGCACCAAGGATACTGATGGGCTGAAATAAAATCCAACAAACTGGTCTGAGACAAAAATAAACCGGAATTACGCCTATGCACCGTCACATATGCAAACAGTGTGTAAATCTCTTACTTTAGGGGCTGTGCTTGACAGGAACACTCAAGAGAGACAAGCCTAGCCCAACCTAATATTGTAGGTGAAATGGAGTCATCATTAACTGCCAGTGGAATCCTGAGATGTTAGGAAGAGAAATTCTGAGCACACAAGATATTTGAAACAATATTTTCAGGAATCACTATTTAAATACCAAATAGGCTTTAAAATGGGGTTTTTTAATGCATTTTTAATGCAAAAATTCTGCCCACCAGAAATACAAATCCTACTATTCCATTTCAGATTTTTTATTTTTAAATTATGAAATAATTTTCCTTCTCGCTACTCACTTCTTCATTTATGCTGCATTCTCTCACTAGGTCTTCTGGTTCTGAAAGAATATAAGTAAGTTCTTTAAGTTTTTGCAGGGAAGATTCTTCTGGAAAATCTTCATCCACAAGCTGGTTTTCCTCAAAATATGTAATGTCTAGAACAGCCTATGAAAACAAGAACATATACAGAGTAGATATGCTACCGTCAAAATAATCAAATGGTGGAGTGTTGTAATTCAGAAAGCTCGTCAGTTTATAACACATTACAATTTTAAGGTATTTTTCAACATTTAGTTAACAAAAGGCGCAAGTTAGAAGTATTGAAGGATTGGTAAAGCCAAACCTCCTTCCGTCCCTCAAGTAAAAGCACAATTATTATCGACTCCAAGTTATCCAAGTCAAAAGCAGCCCTGTGCTTCACAGACGCTCACCACACACTTCACGAAGCAGAGATGCCCTTTCTGCTCCACCCTCTTTTTTTACACCAAACCCTCTCCCACCCCCTACACAGATTTTCTTAAAAGGGAATTTGATGTCCATAATAAAGTACCTGGGTATAGAGCTGAAAAAGCGTGGAAGGATGTTCTTTCCCTTCGTTGCAGAGGTCCTTCAACTTGTCCAGAGTAGCAGAGCCTTTCGCTAAGAAGGTATCTGAGGGAAGAATACAATGCTCCCTTAGCGCTGATGAGCATTCAGCAGGAGCCTTACTGACTCTCCTTTTCCACGTGGTTTTATCCATCCTTGGGGCACCTACAAGAGCGGCTGAATAACACAGTACTTAAACAGGTGATCATCCTGTCAGACCGCACCTTTCACGATTAAATTACGGCCACCCGCGGCCAGGGGTCTGATGCTCCCAAGC